>JAPMOB010238343.1:0-15964 GCA_029875015.1 Lepomis gibbosus | reverse complement strand
GTTGATACTTGTAAGTTGTTCCTCAAATGTAAGTCGCTTTGGATAAAAGCGTCTGCCAAATGACTAAATGTAAATGTAAAATTTTCGTTCACTTTCGGCGTCATGCACCACCATGCACCTGGAACGCTTTGATGTCAGAAGCCGGAAGTTTTAACTGGGAAAAATCCCAGTTCCGACTGGTCTCGAACGCGCCATTAATGTACCACTACGATGAATCAGCTACATCGGCGTCACTTCCGGTTTCCCCTCACTGGCACAAACGGCTGAGACGTGGGTCTAAACATTCCATTGGCTACTGTGTAGTAACACTCAAACTAATAGGCTAATGCCACAATAACAATATGCCCTTGTATTGGATGAAATCAATGTTTACAAGCAATGTTTTCAACATAAAAGCATTCATTTATACTTATATAGGTTTCACATGTATTATCTAATCACTTATAATAACTTATATTTATTACTTATTTATAGCCCTCAGGACTTATTTATTTATTTTATTTATTGCCCATTTTACCTCTGGGTTACACTAGCTACATAGCTTATATGGCTACGTCATTTGGCTAATATTAGATACAAAAGTTAGCAGCACAATTTCCTAGCTAGTGTCTGAATGCACTGTATAATAGTAAATAAATAACAGAAAACTACAAGTGCCCAGTCTCATTTCACTCGCTAGCTCATACGAAGAAAACATTAACCACATAAGTAAGCTAGCTAGATAGCTTAACAGGCTACATTATTTGGAAAATACTAGCTACATAAGTTACCAGCAGCAGCTTCCTAGCTAGTGTGTTAATTTCTAATATCGAAAACATCAACTGCCCATTGACTAGTTAGCTTATATAGAAAACATTTGCCACATAGCTAAATGGCTACTTCATTTGGCTAATACTAGATACAAAAGCTAGCAGCACAGCTCCCTAGCTAGTGCATGAATGTACTGTATAACCAGTCTCATTCACTAGCTAGCTTCCATATAAAAACATTGGCCACATAAACAGCACATTTACCTAGCTAGTGGGTTGATGTCTAATATTAAAATCAACTGCCCTGTTCTCTTTCACCAGCTAGCTTAATTAGCTTATGTGGCTAATATTAGCTACATAAATTAGCAGCACAGTTTGATAGAAGTCCTGATGGTGTTGTATTTGCAGTTGGAATAGAACCTCAGCAGGCTTATTAGTTGATGGTATTGTGCTTCTTGAGTTTTTACAGCAGTTGACATCCATGGAGCTGCATTGCTGCCATCTTCAGCTTTCATTCATTTTAAATCCGCCCTCAAAAAAACAAACATCCATTTCCCACCTTCCACACTCTCAACACAATCAAACACCCTTGCAGCAAAAAAGAATTACTTTATTACTTACCCTCTTTGCGGTCTTCAGGCAAAAGGCTCTGAAAAGCGTCTCGCAGTTATTTATACTTCCTGTTACCACCATGTTTGAGGAGCAGGGGTGAACCTATGTTTGTTTTTGACACAAGACATTCTTCTGAAACTCCTGCTTACAAAGATGTTTGGTCTTGTAATTGTTTTAAATTTGTGGACAAAATAGTCAAAATCGTTTTTATTTATTTGCCTAAATGGTCAGTTTAGGTGTATGTCTATAGTGATACCCCCCCACTGGTGGTTTAGTCCACTTTAATTAGTTGCTAGGAGGGGATAAAATGGTGGTTGTGGGAGCTGTTGGTTGCTGTTCGGTTCATGTTGCACAAAACACTGTTATGATAAACCTCAGGTTTTGTTTCAGGTGAAGATGGAAATTGGCCCAATCTTACTACAGAGTTTTCAACGGCCCCCAGCGTGTTTCTGCACAGTTTAGAGAGGTTTTTGATTTTATTTCATAAAACACAGATTCCTGTCGACTCCCTCCTGGTGTTAGATGAACGTGCTGCTGAACTTCACCTTCTGCATGCAGCTGAAAGCTGTGCTTTGCAGACACACTATGAAGAAATGATTGTTGTGCTGGCTTGAGAAACCCTGCAGAGCTGCCAGGACGGGAGGAGCTGCCAGCCTGAGAAGGTAAGACCTCAGAAACGCCTATCAGTATTGATCAATGGGTGTTTTAACTGATGACTCATGCCCTCTGTGTGTCACTACAAAGTTCACACAGAGGTGGGCAACATACTGTAGATTCACAAAATAAAATACAGTACGTTGATATTTTATTATTGTAGCGGTCAACACTTTGACAAAACTTTATTTAATCAGCAGAAATGGACATCGGTGTAAACAACTTTGCTATGTAACAGTGTCATTTACTTCAGCTGCAATTTAGTGACTAATCAACACATTCTCACTCCCGCCTTGTCACACATTGACGCTTGGTCAAAGCCCTTTGGTGTCGCTTTTCAACGCCCTGCGTACCCCTTTAGCCTCCTTTTTAGATTTTAGCAATGCTTAGCAACAACAAATATGCAACGTCCATTAAAGTTAGCAGAAATAAATATGCATCGTCCGGTTAGACTTTCAAAATAAAACGCTAGCGTTTCCAAGCGACGCCATTTTGAAAAGGCACGTTATTAAAGTTGTGAAACGTTGCAGTTTGGTTTAGGCACAAAAATGACTTGGTTAAGGTTCGGAAAAGGTCCTGGGTTCGGTTAAAACAACTACGTACGTCAGTTAACATGTAAGTTAACGTCACTTGTGTAACTTGCGCAATTTATTTAACTTGCTGAACCTATAAAATAAAAATATTTAATGTTGACTTTTTGTTTTACACAGGACACGAACACCACTCTCCTGGTTCAACATCCGGGTTCTGGCCCTCCATCCACCCAAACCTTACGCCATCATTTCTGTTAAATATCATATACTTGCCTTTAAAGCTGACGCTGATGGGTCTTGACCATGTGTCCATATGTGATGAGTCGGGAGTGAGAACGGATTGATGGTAATCTTGGCCTTGTTGAACATTTATTCACACATACTGTACAGTATTTACATGGTGCTTGAAGTAGAAAAGAATTGGTGCCGGTACTTCTCATTCACGCGGGCGGTAGTATCGGCTTTTACAATTCAAATCACAGATAAAACTGCTTTCTAAAATTACACCACTGTGGTTAAGGTTTGATTGTGTATTCATTACAATTGCATATTATACACCATATAAACATTAAATTATTGTGTAAGAAAATCACAACCATTCATGCAGATTTAGTTCAACATTTTTAAATTTTGCTCCAGCTGTATGAAAAGGCATCCAAGCCTCTCAGGGAACAGGTGAGCACCACATAATGCGGAGAGAACGTGATATGCAGAGGGCAGAAAAGAGCACCGGCAACTTGTGAAAAATGCACAAGAAGTCAAAGTGTTAATGTAGAACTGCGTACCAGAGAGAACCGGCACCCTTCAAGCAGTCTGTAGAAGAAGTGTCCAGGCCGTATCAGTCATGTACAGACAGTCGTCTGTCTCCACAGTGAGGAAAAATATTTGAATTAAAACTCATAATGTGATGTTTAAATGCCAGCTATCTCAACTGAAATTAAATAAACTGATGCAGTGAAAATTCTGTTCTGTGTGTCAGTGTAAAGAGGATCAACAACATCATTTTTCAGCGTTTAACTGTACGTCTTTAGCCTTTTATTTCTATCACGTTTCTGTGGTGACGCGGCGCCGACAGTCGTAGATAATTTCTCATTTTGTTTTTGAAGATACCAAAACATGTCAGGCTGAATTTTGGAGGAAATATGGATGTGCTGATACATAAGACATCTAAAATATTAGCATCTGATGTAAACATGGCATCTTCAGATTTTCATTTGATGTAAGCGTCAAACATTTTGAGTTTATTGAATTTTTATTGTTTAATTAAGGAAATGTCAGATAGCTAGTAGAAAACTGTAGTGACCCCCGTTTACGTGTCTAATGAACCCACGTCTGTGACATGCAATCTGATTATGCCCTGCATAAATACTAAGTTAAAGGATTGTACTGGTGGTTTTGCAACTTTTAGTCCACTTGCTGTACTACTGTACATGTCATGTCATTATCCAAGCCCTGCAGCCGTGTGTTTTAGAAATTTGAATTTAGTTTTTCTACTGTTCCGGGCATCCACTGGATTCTATTAGTCTTCAAACAATATGAACATCTGTTAAGATTATTCTTGAAAATGAGTTTTTAAGTAATGCAACCAGTTGGCATTTAAACTACATTACGTACCACACAACAGTAACTTTGATCACGCATCAGTGCAAACGTGATGTTCACTGTGACAAGTTTTACGTTGTGGTGTCAAATAGTCCATGAAACTTTAAAATTAAAGCAGACTCTTGTAACTGAAGGCAGTAATTGCACATGGCTGCTACTCGGCCTCAGACTCTCAAACGTCAAACTCTCCAGGCCTTGTGTTTGTGCGGTGTTTGGTGCTGATACTAGTGGAAACCCCGACGGTCCTGCAGGGAGGGGACAAGGTGGAGGAGGGAGGTTTGGGTGGTTTGGGGGCGGCGGTGCGGGGATGTCGGTGTGTGTGGGAGGATCCTGGCTGTCAGAGGACATGAGGATGACAGGCTTGGCTGCCACTCACGGCCGCTCTTCCTGATCGGCGGTGATGTGCCAAGATGGACCTCAGCACAGCCGGGGTCTCTCTGGCTACCAGCCCCGCCTGTCCACTCAAATGCCAACACAAACCGCACAATATCTTGTTTTAGGCGAGGATCCGCGGCACTTTGGCATCAGGCTCCTGCCTCAGTGTCATTTGGCTGCCGTTCTCGTGTCTTCGGGGTCTTTTTGGAGGGAAATGTACCGCCTCTGTGTGTTTTTCATCAGGAAAAAGCGGCGAACAAATCACTCCAAAACTTTAATGTCCTGTGCCAACGTGACCGTCAGCCCTCACCCAGCAGAATTGATGAGTGCCTTCTGATAATCCATTAAGACATGACTAAAGGTCGCAGGGTATAAATAGCCTTCAAGGGCGCCGTGTGTAGCCGTCTTGGGGAAATAAAAGTGAAGAGGACACACATGAAACTCCTCATTAATCTGGAACATGGAGGTGTTTATTAAACATTTTTGTCAGGTAGCTTTTGACATTTGTTCTTCGAGTGGGGACATATGGGGGTGGACAAAACAACAGGATGTCTTGACCTTTTATTGCCCATGACCTCATTTAAAGCTCCTAAAGGTCCAGTTAGAAAGTCTTCAAGTTGTCGTGTGAATCAGAGAATGACAGGCTTTGGTTTTTCTGTTTTCCGTGGCATTCAGGGAGCATCCAACTGATTATATCGACGCAATGACGCATTTCAACCATGTTTTTAAGTTTTTTTTTTTATCTAGAAAATGTCAGATTAGCAGCTGTAAAATGTGGTGACCGCAGCCAATCAGTCTTATTATGCTGTATTCTTATTATATCTTATTCTAAATACTAAGTTAAAGGTGTATACTTGTGGTTTTGCATGTAGACTTACTAGTTTTTCTGCTGTTCCAGGCTTCCACTGGATTTTATTCATCTTCATACAAAATGAAAAATAGTTTTGAGTTGATGCAGTCGACATATCACTTGGTATTTACTCTACGTCACCGAACAACAAAAACACAACAGTAACTTTGATCACCATCAATGTAAACACAACTCAAGCAAATTTTACATCAGAGGAATGGATGGAAATCAATGGCTGTCTGGGATGACAGGGAAATTACATCTAAAAATCTACACCACTTTTAATCTGCATTTAGAAACTTTCAGCCACAATATAAAGTGGTGTGAGCCTTTTTCAGCAGAGACATGTTGGTTCCAAATGTATTTAGGGCGTAGATTGTTGTGTTGAATTAAATTGTTATATTGCAAGGTGTTAGGGTTAACCCATGTTATCTTGTACACCTTCTGTTTGTATTTTAAATCTAAACAAAATGTGTCTGAATAATCTTTGTCTTTAAAACCACACACTTTAATCCCAATCTCTAAAACCCTGTTTCAGTCTGTTATTTCAGTAAAAATAAGAACTGTTTGGTGCTTCAACAATAAATCTAAATGTTCTTAATTTTCTGCTGCAGGTCTGTTTACACAGAAAAGGAGTGTTTGCACATTTTAAATATAATTCAAACATGAGAATGTTCTGGGTGAGAATATGTCACATTTGGGTATTCAAAAATCTTTACATGACAGGAATCAGTCTGTGTGTTGGACAGACTCTCTCAGACTGTAGTGCAGCAGGTTGATAATCGACTGTTTCTGAGTGTTTGTGGATGGAAAAAGAAGCCAAACAACCTCTGAACACAGCGAGCAGGCAGAGAGAGAACGAGCCCAGCTTCACAACCACGTCCAAGCGCGCCGGCGAGCGGTTTGACCGAACATCTTGGCTCTGAGTGACAGAGAGGCAGATGGTGCTCGTGGCTAACGCTCAAAACTCTGCGCACACATGCATATACACACATGCACCCCTCCACTCTGGTCCATCTTGTATGCCAGGGGCCTCGGGGCTCTGCGGCTGCCTCTGCATTCACCATTCAATATGTTCGGACAACACACACACACACACACACACACACAGCAGTGTATAGGCGCTGTAGTGCAGCAGCTGGTTGTACAGTGAAGGTGTCAGCTCTGTTGTACGGAGACTCTCCCGTAGAATATATTAACCTCAGTGGTCCAGTTTATTCCACAGAGTCTCTTCAGTGACAGACTGCGAGTCCTCCGAGCCCTTTTGGACCAATACTGAAATTAGCCATGGGAAATCCTGCTCTCTGATTGGCTGTCGAGTGCCAACGTCTCATGGTTCTGGTCAGCCGTCCTTAATCAATGCTCAAAAACACTGCTAGCTATAGAAACAGTGCTGATGCTGTAACCTGGTACCTCACTCAGGGACCTCTTGATCTCCCTCAAGGACTATTTGAGGCTCCTCAAGGACCTTGAAACCACCTTAAGGATTTCAGGAACCCCTTTAAAACAAGGGCAGATGGAACTTCATCAATGAAAATTTAAGTCTGCTGTCAGGATGGGTACCAAGTGCCGAGGCAGGAAAAACCCAGATGTAGAAATACAAGTTAACTAATTTCTTAAAATATAAAAGGGAACAAAACGTACGTGTGGTGGCAGGCAATGTCCAAGAGTATCCAAACAAAGAAAAATATCCAACTAAGGTACGGGCACGAACTCTGTAGTTCACCGACAGAAGATTTATCGTGGCCAGCCTAAGGCCTTTTATCGTGGCCAGCCTAAGGCACACCTGTGCAATCCCCATGCTGTCAGATCAGCATCTTGATATGGCACACCTGTGAGGTGGATGGATTATCTCTGCGAAGGAGAAGTGCTCACTGACACAGATTTTGACAGATTTGTGAACAATATTTAAGAGAAATGGGCCTTTTGTGAGCATAGAGAAAGTCTTAGATCTTAGGATGTGTTGCCTTTATCATTTTGTTCAGTGCACAATGAAGAACAGGCAGGTCACAAAGAACACAATCCAAACTCCACAGAGAGCGAACATACAGATACAACATGTACGATAACAGACGATAAATACTCACACAGACACAAGCAGGCAGGTGAAACACATCAGAGACAGGGAACAGGGTGCACCATAGACTCCGAAGAACCCTCAAACCAAACCCTGATCTCTCCACTGAACATACCTGTGGTACCCCGGGAAACCCTCCACGACTCCAAGTCAAGAACCCTTTTGGAATGCCTAAAACTGCTGAACGACCACTATAGCCTTCTCAAAAATATCTGCTACCCTCGTAAGTACTCCAGGAACATCTTTAAGGACTCCTCAAAACCCAAACATGCACCCCTGGAACTATTTTTTGTATCCAAGGACCTCTGGCACCTTCTCAAGTAACTCTCAAAGCTCCTCTAGGACTCCTGAAAGCTTTTTAAGGACCTCTACTCATGCACAATATGAGTCTTGTCAAGAACCTCTTGTACCCTTTCAAGGACCCCTGGAATCATCTCAAGGACCCCTGAAACCTCTCCCCAGGACCCCATGAATTACCTGATCTTTTATCACCAAGTGCACTGAAGCATTATCTGTAGGTAATCTGTTGTTTCTGATGTTTTGGCATTGTTTGGATCAGTTGTGACACCTAAGCTAGCCGTGTTGTTAATACAAGATTTAGGTAACGGTTTGCTGTTGGGGTAAGTGTATGTTTTCTACTTTTTACCTCAGGACAGAGGCATGTTTACATAGTTAGGAGAATGAGCTGCATGAACTGCTGTCTTGTTAGCGACCTAGCTCACGGGCAGTTAGCCAGCTGGTTAGCTCTTCGAGCTCTTCAGTAAAACACTTAATTGAACTAACTGAACAATCCTGTGGACAAAACGCCAGAGCAGATTAAACGGCTCAGAGAGAGACAATCGCTAGCATGTTAGCACACCTGCTACGGTAGTTCACCAGCTGTCACTGTGAGCTGTCAATATGTCACCAAACTTGTAGACCCAACATGGTGGATGAAGAATTCCCATCCTTTATTTATGTAAAGGTTTAAATACTTCACAGTAAAAACACACCAACAAGTAGAAGTACTGCAGTGAAAATGTAACTTAAGTTAAAGTATTTAGAAAAATGGCCCCTGTGTCTGTTTGTACTATTTGTATTATATCATTAGATTATGTAAAAACAGGAGTTTGCTGTTGTAGTTGGTTCAACTATGTCAGACTGCAATTAAGGATTATTTTCACTCTGAATTCTTCCTCTGATCATTTCCTCCATTAGGCCTCATCCATTATAAAACAGTCCCAAACTCAAAATGAATACAAATACATTCAAATAATTCAAAGGAAAAAGCAGCAAATCCATGAAATGACTTAAACAATCACAGTCTTTGCCAATTAAATTTCTATCAACAAGTGTTAAAAACTGTTGAGCAAAGCATCATATTTTCATAGGCTTCATGTGTCGTGTTTGTAAAAGTCTTTGTAAAGTACCTGAAGCTGTCAGATAAATGTAGTGAAGTAAAAAGTACACCATCTCCCGCGGACATGGAGTAGAAATAGAAAGTGGCATGAAAAGAAAATACTGAAGTAAAGTATAAATACTTCTAATATCATAATTAATTTATTAATAGGGCCAAACAAGCATTTCCATTTGATGCACTGTTCCAGATTATAGTTCAAGTTCTTCCTCCTCTGCAGACCCTGGCAGGTGGTTGTTAAAACCAACACAGTACTTAAGTACAGTACTTTAGTAAATGTACTTAGATACCGTCCACCAATGAGAACCAAGCATTTTGTGACGATGCACAGATGAATTTAGCTCGCTCTCTCCTGGTGTGATGACACTGTTTCACTTTTGTGAATCCAGTTTGTTCTGATTTACTTTAACAAAAACCTTTTGGTTGAACTCTAGTTTGCGCTTTCTGATTTGGTCTCTTTGTCGCACTTGTGTCCAAAACAGTTTCTTTTACAGTTTCACAATTCGGTAAAAACTTGAAGCAAACAGTTTTCTAGCAGCCGCCGAATAGTGTTTTGAATGACCACTTGTTAAATTACTAAAATATATCAGTGGCAAAGCAGTCATCCACAAATTGATAAATTCACAGCTGTAGTATTTAGTTAGTTTACTGCAGTTTGAGATGAGCGTCTGCAGCTGACAGGGATCCTCCTCACCGCTCGCTGTCGGAGAACAATGAAGTCATTATTGCACTGATTTGTTTCTTCTGCTCAGTGAACCAGATGCCTGGATTTCTAATCGTCAGAGCACGTGTCCAGCAGGTCCTTATTACCGTCCTCGTGCTGCATTCAGGGCACACGGGAAACAGCCGTACACAGCTTTGCACACCAAATATTTTAAAGCAGACGGTAAATATTGCCTATATGTTAGATGGCAAAAAGTATGTGGACATCACTCGCTGCTTAGTTACAATAAGATAAATTTTTATTATCCATTGCTGGAAACTTGTCTTTATTAAAAAAAACACATTGAAAACATCAAATACACATACGACCAATACATTTGAACAAAGAAACCATTAGGAGCTTCAAGTAGACCGGATATCTCTTATGAATTTATCAAAGCCTTTGCGTGAGGGATAAAATAATTTAACAGAACGCTAGAACGCCTCCCTGAGGGGAGCTTATTAAGCTCAGCAAACGGGGATGTGAAGGATTCCCCACGATTCGCTGTGCTTTCTGCCTGCAGTGGAGCGCATACATCACTCTGATGTGAAGCTCTGGGTCAGCGTCTGCAGCCACGCCCCCAACCACCTCTGTCACCCATGGAAGGACATCATTCAGTCTTTTCATGGTTTCAAACCTCTTTTGCTTGTGAGGCCATAAACGCAGCGTCACCTTGCCTTCCCTCGTGTCAGGGTGCACAGTGGAGAGCGCTTCCACTCGAGGATGGGTTTCGCCTTCCCTTCATCTTAGACGGCTTAAGATATAAAAGTTTCCAGGATGTCACAAGAAAAAAAAAAGATGACTAGAAAACAGAACATGAGACTTCATTTTTCTAATGTCTTAGCCACGTACTCATCTTGGGATCCCTTAGATTCATCCCTCTTACCTTCCGTATTTTGCCTTTTTTTTCCTGCCTCTTGTTCTCCTTTTTAAAAATGTTCCGGTATTTCTCCCTTATTTTACCTTTTGATATGTTTGCCTCTGGTAAAGCAGGTGGCAGCATGTATCCAGTCATTAAACAACATCCGCAGCAGATAAACGTCAGAGGGATGGAGAAGTACCGGCCAAAAAGCCTAAAATTGTGTGCAAGTACTTCACAAAATGGGAGGAATCGCCCATCCATTTTCATTATCACTCTCTTCCACCAGTCGTCCCTAAATAAATGTGTAATTGATGTATCCTGGTTCAGGAAACACATAAATGAAAGGTGAGCGCTGCTTCATTTTTCCCTTTTTGTGTTTTCATTTATATAATGCCGGGATGTTCAAAACAAGCAGCTGCTTGGTGGTGATCTTAGGATTCACTGCGTGTACCCTTCCCTAAACGTAATCGTTACGTGGACTATGGTGGTGAGGGGGTTAACAGGAATCAACCCCTTTGAGGGTCCTGATCCGCAGGTTGAGAACCGTCCTCCGACGGTATCTCTCGTATCACGAGGTATGAAGATATGGTCTTCCCAGTTTGGTGTGGAAGAACTTGACCGGTCTGCAGAGACTGTGAGCCCGACCTGATTTTACAGTAACAAACTGGTGCCCACCTGCCTTTGCTCATCTCTGTGTGATTTCTGATATCTGTTCATCTTTACTCTGTGCTTAATGAGTGAGAAGGCTGAGCGTGAACGCTTCTTTCTTTCTAGTTTCTTGTGGCTGAGGAAATTATAAAGGACATTTGTGTCACATCTTTGCTGGATTGTTAACGAAAGGATTCCACTGAAACCAAAAACAGATCGAACAGGTTGACCTGCTCCGGTTCAGTCCAGTAAGTCAATCTGATCTCAGATGGTCCTGATTCCTCACCAGCCCTTGGAAGAGTAATCAGTTCCTGTTGTGGATTTCAAAGCCATTTGGCCGATTTACACTCCACGCAGAGCAGCAGAAATAAAGGAGGATGTGTAGTATTTATTTCTCTGTGTGGTTCCCCGTCTGCCGTCTCAACCACCTGGAACACAAAGGCATCTGACAGCAATCAGGACGAGGGGGGAAAATGCATGAAAACAAACACTCTTGTTTGGAGCGCGGGCTTCCTGGCTTTTGTCAAATGCTCTGTTTGAGCGATCCTCTAATGTTCTGCAAGTGCAGATGCTGCAGAGCTAAACATTTAAAATTAGGGGAGGAACAAGAAGGGAATACCCAGGAGACGAAGCGAACAAGATCTTCTGGACGGAGCGTGGAGGAGAACAAAAAAGGTCATTTAATATGGCTGATGTGGTGACTGTGGCAGTGGAAGGACAGCTGGCGAACCGTCCCTGCTAACGTGTCTTCATACGGACACTTGGGCTTCACTGAGCGCCAGCGGGACGGCCGGGCGGGCGGGCGGGTGGAAGCAGCGCTGGGTGGCAGGGTGCTGCTGCTGTGACGCCCAGGGGCGCCGACGTGCTCCACAAAGACGGGGAAAGGGAAAACAGATGTTGACAATCAGGTCTTTTCTTCTCTCTCTGGTTAGTGAGAGGAAGGAAGCGAAATGCACATATTTGGGTAACTTATTGGATCTTGGGGATAAATTGGAGAAATGTGTCGAGGATCGTTCTGCTGACAGGATCCTGCTGCTTGAAGCATCAACAAGCTGTCATGACATGAGATGTTTTTACACGCTTCTTGTTTATTGCTATAAGAATTCACTAAACAATCAAGATTAAAAATAATACATTGTTTATAAGACAATGCTGAGCATTTTGCTGTAGACATAAGGCTCGTGTTTTTCTCTCCTGCGTTTTTATATCTGTTAGTAATTGGTATGAAATTATTACTAATTATTAGATAGATTTAAGCTTCTGTCTCCTGTAAACGTAACTTTTTCCTGAGATTTCAAAAAGGCCGTTTAAGGCTGGATAATCCCTCTGTGGACCCCCTACATAATGTAAGCACAGAAAAATGAAAAAATAAAGCCCCTTAAAAATAGACTTTAACTCAGGGCCCCTCTGCAAGAACAGGGGTCTCCAGAGAAGGGATCAATGCATCTTATTTCAGTTCATATTGTGCTAATTGCTACAATGAACCACTCTGAACCTGGAGCGTTCAGGGCCCTTCAGCGTTTGAGGCCCCAGGGAAAAGGTCACAGCAATGGCGTTACTATATCTCAGTAATATTTTAAAAGATAAATTATATTATTGTAACTTTAATTTAAAAATTAATTAAATGTGTGTTGTTATAATTATTGATGTAGTTGTTCTACCAGTAAGAAATCAAGCCAACATCAAGCCTCATGCACACACGTTTTGGTTTTATTCATGGATTTTGTTTTATAAAAAATAAGATTTTTGTGTAATTGCAGCTTTAAAACAAGTTTGAAAGTCCACAACTTTAGACGTCCTTTATAACAAAACCAACCAATTTCCTGGGTGGTAATCCCAGACATTTACATAAAACTAAATGAATCTCATCTTCATCTCCCGTCCAAAGGTTATTTCCACAAAGACATACATGAGTCACACTTGGGCACATTTGTAGTTCACCATCAATCATTTCTTTCACTGCAAAAAAAACACAAGCACTGAGAATGGAGAGCAGGAAGAACCGGCTGGAAGACAGGTGAGAGAATCTGTCATGCTTTCATTTAGTTTTCCTCTTCAAGATAAAACAGTAGATAAAACCCAGAAGACACAACACTGCCTCCAACTGGGAGCATCTGGAACATCCTCTCCTTTGAGTTTCCACTGTGCAGTGCTTTATAGGTAGGAACCGCACAGTTGTATTTAACAACATATATGTTTCTAACATTTATTTTAGACATAAAATGACCATTCACCGAAACACAACTGTCTCTTAAGGCATTTTGCTTTGATACACTCGTGGAATGAGTCCATATGTGCTGTTTCCTGCTGTATACCAACATCATGCCATTTAGTTGTAAAATTCTACACCACATGACTTTAATCTCACCTCTGCAAGATGAAAATAAGTGTAAATACAAGATATACACAATATGTATACAGAAAATATTCCAAAATTTCCCAGTTTAGTGTTCAGTGGAGTTCAGTGAGTGTTTGTCATGTAAGGGAATATTGAATGAGGGACATGCAGTCAGCGGCAGCATTTAAAAAACAAACATTACAACTCATTCTTTTACATTTTTATTTGTTACTTTTGTGTATGCATGAAATTAATGTACATGAAGGTGTCTTTTAAAATGAAAACCAATTTGAGGAATTAAAACATAATCAATGAATAGATAATGTTTTGCCTTTATTGCATTAAATCTTTGATTAATCTGCTGCAATGTAAATATTAATTATTAAATGATTATACAAAACAATTAGTTGCGCACACTGATAATAGATCATCTGCATTATAAGTGTTACATAGTTTGAAATACTGTTATGATAATAAAAGATTTTGTGTTATTATTTCGGGAAACACTGCAGATATCACAGAACACACATTATATTATGCATTGATGTTACTCCTGCATATGGTGAATCAATTAGCAGCTAAAGAGCCAGATATTTTTCTCTGGAGTTGATGCAGACTAAAAGAAGCTAAAAGAAAAAACATCAGGTGGACACAGACATCACAATGGGAAGATACCTTTGTTCTGCATCTGCTATGTAAGTGTACAACTTTACAAACTGATGGTTCAGAGGCTGCTTTCATTTCAGGCTAACTAATATTACTATTATAAAAGTTAAAACTCAATCAAGTGCATGTTAGCTTATGGTTTGCTTTGTTGACTGTTATGTTTAGTTAGCTAATGTTTTTATTTTACCAGTAAAAAATGTCACATTTTAGTGAAGTAGCATTGTATTTAAGATGACAAACTTAAGGTTCAGCTAAAACTGTTCATGATGGAGCGGCGTGGTGAAAAAAAATCATTTTTCATCTTAAACAATGTAATTAGCTGTTAGCTAACGGATTATTTTTATCAGTTTTAACAAAGTTTAAGTTAGCAGTTAAAAATGTTAAGTTCAGTTAGCTAATATTTCATTTTATAAGCAAAACAATTACAATTTAGCTAACTAGTAATTTATTTAAGCTGATCAACTACACGTTCAGGTTAGGTTAAGGTTTGTTTGAGCAGCTAAAACTGTTCAGTTAGAAAATAAATCATTTTTCATCTTGAATGATGTAATTAGCTGTTAGCTAACAGCTTATTTTTATCAGTTTAAACAAAGAAGTTTAAGTAAGCAGCTAAAACTGTTATGTACAGTTAGCTAATATTTCATTTTAGAAGCAAAAAAATTACAGTTTAGCTAACTACTAATTTATTTCAGCTGATAAACTTCAGGTTCACGTTAGCTTATGGTTTGAGCTAAAACTATTCAGTTAGAAAAAAATCATTTGTCATCTTAAACGATGTAATTAGCTGTTAGCTAACGGCTTATTTTTTAGTTTAAACAATGAAGTTTAAGTAAGCAGCTAAAACTGTTAAATTCAGTTTAGCCAACTATAAAGCTGATAAGTTCAGGTTAGCTAATGTTTCACTTAACTAGCAAAAGAAAATCAGTTAACTAGTATTTTATTTAAGCTGATTACCTATAGTTAACAGGTCATTCCCTCAGTTAAAACAGTTAAGATTAAATTAAGTTAAAATTAAATTCAGTTAATAATTAGTTTAAGTAAGTTTAGGTTGTAACAAGTCATGAACAGTCAGTTTAAACAGTGTAGTTTTTCCTTGTTTTCGTAGTTTGAACTGTCTAAATTTAGTTGCTTTGCAGATAATTTTTTAAATTAGCTGATCACTTATTTTAATAGCTTACAGTGTTAAATTCAAGTTACCCAGTGCTATTTCCAGCTTTAACTGTGCTGTTCAAGCTAGCTAACTGTTCAGCTTTGTTTCTTGTTGGATGAAAACTTCCACCCAGTATTTTACTTAATGAGAATTGATCTGATATTAAACTCATCATTCTGGATATTATTTTAGCCATTGCACATTTACAGAAGATTGAAAGAGATTAGGTAGTTCGAAATCATGAGATCATTGTCACTGGGAATTCAAATGTTCCCTGAGCTGGTAAAGAAAAAATCAATACAGTGTTAAAATCAACAAACCAATGTTGTATCCTACACCAGTTAAAATGCATAATTTCTCTCACTGCTCACTGTCACGTCTGCAAATGTTCTCCGACGGTCTATGCACTTGGTTAGTACAGAGATCTTAGTGCAGTTAGCTTAGCTGATTAGCCAACGTATTATTTATATAATTTAACTGAGACAACACATTTTCACTTCCAACTTGTCACATATGGACGCTTGGTCAAGACCCCTTGGGAACGCCCATCTGGTCAGGTTAACAACAAAATAAAAGTAGTTGGTAATGTTTTCAAACAGTACGTTAACATTACGAAAAATCACAATTTGGTTTAGGTTCAGGCACCAAAATTACTTAGTTAGGTTTAGGCACCAAAACTACCTCCTTGATTAGGTTTAGGCCCCAAAACTACTTGGTTAGGTTTAGGCACCAAAATCACCTGCTTGGGT
>JAPMOB010238341.1:0-49637 GCA_029875015.1 Lepomis gibbosus | reverse complement strand
GTCGTTGTCTTGGGGCCCCAGTCCAGCTCGGGGCCCCAAGCAATTGCTTGGTTTGCCTGTCCTGTCGCGACGGGCCTGTCCAGAGCCAATTGGGACAACAATTTAGTAATATGTAAACTTAAATTCTACGAGTGTGCACTTCAAAACAGGTTGATTATCAATGTTAAAAATGTTGTTAAAGTTGTGAAACAGTTGTAGCATAATTACGTTTAGGAAACAAAACTACTGGTTTATGTTTAGGAAAAGATCAGGGTTGGATTAAAATTAGTATGTTACGTATGTCTCATGGCTTAACTCACTTAATATAGTCACCTTATTCTGCGTTATTTAACCTTATGTAAACCAACTTAAATATCTCAATGTTGACATGGTTTCTCACGGGACTCAGACCTTGGTCCCGTTGGTGAAAGTGTTTGCTTGACCCATCCTTCCATCCACCCTGAACACCTAATTACACTGATTTCATTAGAGGTTGGGGCCTAACAATAAACGTAAATATAAGTTGTAATAAGGTGAGGACAGCCTAGCCTTAAAGATGTCATATTTTCAGGTTCAAAATCCTATTTAGGGTTTGTACCAGAACAAATTTACATGGTTTCATTTTCAAAAAACACCATATTTTTGTCATACTGTACATTGCTACAGCTCCTCTTTTCACCCTGTGTGTTGAATGCTTCGCTTTAGCTATAGAGTGAGACATCTTAGCTCCACAAGATCTTTTGTTTGGAGTTGCACATTCGCAGTTCCTAGTTAAGGGCTACTAGCTAATCAGAAGCAGAGTAGGGCGGGTCATGAGAAACCGTTCAGCTGTACATGTTCCGCTAACCAACTTAGCAACATGGACTGGAGAGTTTCAGAGTGGTGAGTTATTAATCTGTAACAATTGTATCTTTCATCCATAAAGTTTTAACTGAGCTCTGTCTCGACATCACGGTAACATATTTATGCCCATTGACTGTCTGGAGGGTAGCTAGTGTTTGGAAGAGAGAGGAGAGGCAGCGGTCAGACGTCTTGTCACTGTGTGCTGAAACTCAGTGTGTTTTTCCACTGTTTTTTTTGAGGGCATGTCGGACTAGACGCTAGGCGAGGATTATGATGCGTGTTTTGATGTGTCGTAACAGGAATGAAAGGGAAAAGGCTGGACTACAAATAAACTGTTTTCAGGCAGTTCAGAGCAGTGTTTTCTGTGGGAGATGGGACTCCCTTTGGGCCGGACTTTGGGATTTTTCACTTGCAAACCTATTACATGCACAAAAAAGATATATAACTCAATAAAGTAGAGGGAAAAGCAAAAAGCATAATATGACCTCTTTCAAGCTGCAGTAGGCAACAATGAATATTCAAAACTCGCTGTTAATAAGCCAAGCACCTCCTACCAAATCCATGAAGAGAGCTTCGCCCAGACCACAGTCCCTCTTGCCGCAAGTTCTTTTCCCAAAGACCCCCTTCCAGAACTTTGTGACCCCAGGTTCTAGCGTCCCAGACTGCAGAGGCAGCTGCAACCTCATCCAACAGCGGATGAGGCTAGCACACCACACACAACACTGCCCCCCCTCAAAAGCTATTCCCCACTGTTTGTCATCATGCATCTTTGCCTGTCGATACAAGCGCCATGGCGAACATAATGAGCCCGAAGCTACATGTGGATCCGAGACATGTTCGCAAAGAGGGGATGGGCAGTTCTTTCGTTGCTGGTGGCTGTTTCTGATATATCACGTTATAGCAATAGTTTCTGCAAGTATGCCAATTTTAGTAAATTTAGTTAATTTTTATAAAAGTTGTTGTGAGTCAGCAAGTCCAAAAATGTCACTGCTATGCTGTTCTATCCCGTAGTGACTGTGAATTCTGTGATATTGTAGATTTATCAAAGCAGTGCATATATTGCATATATATGCATTTTCAAACAATTAAGATAATATGTATGCCCATTGATACACTACATTGAACACAAAATATGTTACTTTTACAGGATGCTTAAAGTATTTATACAAGTTTTGAAACAGAGAATGAACTAACGTGTATAAAAACATATTTTAAATTTGATTGCAATTTTGATTACAATACAACTAAAAAACTCCCACCACACATCCACATGCAAACACATTTCCATGAACAACAGCAAACACTGCCCGCAATCAGGTGCCGCCAATTTGTAAATACAGTCCCCTCTCCTGCTATACTTACATGGTAGAATGTTACAAAGTCATTTCCTAGAAACAATAAAATAAAATACATGTGCAGGCAGAGAAAGGACTCCCTGCCCTCCTCCCGCCCCTCCTCTTCCCTCTCCGCTCTCCATCTATCACATCCAGCAGGTATCACAGGCCACTGACCAAGCCTGTCCTCCCGTCATTAGCCCCGCGTTCTCCCCACGCGATCCGTGTGGCTACCCCTGTCTCCTCTCTCCAGCCCGACACCCCATAATAATATCTCTTTCAACCTTCACACCGTGATAAATAGGGGTGCGCAGAACAAAAGGGATTGCGTGAGAGAGGAGGGAGGGAGAACAGAGGGGTGAAGTGTAAAAGAATTAGGGGTAAAGAAAGAAAATAGAGGGGAAGTCTGACAAGATCCGTGTGTGAGTATGTGTGTTTCTATTGTAGCCTACTGTTGTAAAATGAAAAGTTTTCATAGGATCTGGGCAATCTTGATGTATTAACTTTTTGTATATTTCCTACAATTAGCTTAACTTACATTATGAGAAGCAGGATATTATATGGACATTTTATATACTCTACACAAGTGTGACACATTAAATAATGATTTATACTGTGGATATCGATGAAAGTAAAAGTAATAGAGAGTAAAGAGCCCTGTCGACATTATACTATCAATAAACCAATATAATTATTTCCCAAATTATAGTCACTTAAAGTCAAACAGCAAGAAATAAAAACAGGCCTGACCTAGAATTGCAGTGGCATTGTGGCCTAACTGAAAACCTAAATAAGGGTTGTAATAACGTATATAATCATCAACCTATATGGCTGTTGTTCTGCTGAGGATGGGCTATAATAATGATAGTAATAATGTTATTATTATTATTATACTGGTAAGACTCTACACTACAGGGCATATTATAACAGTTGTGGAAATTGGAACTCCATTACTTGGTAATTTCTATTAACAATTGACCTCAAATTAAAATGCTGCTTCTAACAGCATCATCAATAATAATCCAGCAATATAATCTATTTAGATACTTTGAGAAGATTTTACTGCCAATACTGTACTTGCTTAACGTTTTAAGGCACTTTATTTTTATGTTGAGATATTACTACCTTTACTTTACAAGATCTCAGTACTTTTTCCTCCGCTGCACTAGAAAGTGTGTTAAAGTGACTTTTACTTACTTTATTTATGTTATGTTTTTGTTTATCGTTATGCCAATACAGCTTGCTTTGTCAGCACATATAATAAAATGGCACCAAAATGTGAAGAACCCCAATAAAAACAACCCAAATAGGTTTATGGATATAGTTCTCCCAAACATGAAGATTTTAGATATTTAGTGAATATTATTTGCATATCATAGCCATGAAGCATATAAAATTAAATTATAACATGCCCTTTTTTATTTCGGGATGTGGACTCTGCTGAAAGTTGCTCAGGTTGCTTGTCGTCTCCACTGACTGCTCTGTCTACCAATGCCTTTGTCTTGTTGATTCATTTAATCGTGCAAATAATAATAATAAAAAAATTAGAGATCCCTCAGCTCCACCAAGACAAAAAGAGGGCGATGAAATCATTATGCAGATTCCCCTGAGACATGTTTTGAGTTTGATGTTTAAGTCATAATTAAAAAGTCTCTCTCCTCTCCTCTGTCTCAATCCCTGCTCTCATAATATGTGATTTATTAGCACCGCCACAAATTACAGCTTTTTTTTTTCATCTTCTGAGATATGTATTGTAATATTACATTTTAACAGTTAAGCAGATTGGTGTGTGTGTGTGTGTGTGGACCTGTGCTCCATCTCATTGGCTTTAATCAGTGTCAGTAAAATGGGAGCCACAGCCTTCAGCTATCAAGCTCTTCTCCTGTGGAATCAGGTCCAAGTTTGGGTTTAGGGAGGCAGACACCGTCTCCACATATAATAGTAAATGTATGTCTTTCCTCTTTGACAAAGCTTATAGTTAGGGCTGACTCAGGTAAGCCCTGTGTTGTGTTCATTGTATATTGCTGTTGAGGGATTGAGCAAATAATTGAGTTTCAACAAACAGTTATCTTTTTTTCTGCCATTACACCATGAACCACCCCTTAGTTGTGCTGCTATAAGCCTAGACTGCCAGGAGACTTCCCATGATGCACTGAGCCCCTCTCCATCTGTATGCATTCTCACCCTCCCATAGTTTTGTGCTTTCTTGCCCCTCTCCTTTCTGCAGGTGTTTCCTCCCTCAAGCTAGCTACTGCCCCATGTTCATGCCCAACACCTGCTGCTACAATTATTCTGAGTTCTATTCTATTACCATTACTATTGTTTTACATCTCTATGTGGAACTTGCATTGAGCTACTGTGTGTCTCTCTCTGTCTGACTTCTTCTTTCTCTCCCTCCAACCGGTCAAGGGAGATGGCGACCCACCCTGAGTATAGGTTTTGCTCGAGGTTTCTACCTTTTAAAAAGGTTTTTTTTTTTGCCTCTGTCGCGTAGTGCTTGCTCATGGTGGAAATTAAATAATATTACAAAGAGTATGGCCTAGACCTGCTCTACATAAAAAGGGCAACGAGATAACTGTCCTCTTGTGAACTGGTGCTATATAAATAAAATGGAATTGAACTGTGTGCTGTTTTCATGTCCGGATAAAAACTGTAAAAACTAGTTGTCATAGTTTTATCACCTGCTGAGATGAATCTTACTGGTTATCATTGGGAAGATGGGCTGCTGTGGGTGTGTGTGTGTAAATGTCTGCCTGTGTAAGTGGATTGTGGGGTTTCTTTTAATATCAGTTTGAAGGTAGAGTGTGAATAAAACAACATGCCATGTCATGTCAGGAAAGTAAAGGTGTTTTTTTTCCCACTTTTGAATATACACCCTAATAGAACTTGCTCGGACTACCCCTCCCTCTTTCCATCTGTTCCTCTACCTTAAATCCTTCAATATTTCCCTCCATCTGTCCATCCATCCTTGCCGCCCACCGTCTCCCCAACTTGATTTAAGAGTTGCCCTCATGGCTTTGACACATCGATATTTCTATCAGAGAGGATTCAAACTGCGTGTGTATGTGAGAGAGAGAGAGAGAAAGAGAGAGGTATCCATGATGATTCAAATATAATAGCTCTGTATTGCTTCCTTCCCTCTCTAACCGTCATGTTCAGTTGCAGAGATTAATAAATGTGTGTGTTCACTGTAGTGTGTGTATGCTTGTGGAATTGTGTAGCCACACATTATAGCCCAGACAGTAATATCTACCCTGCATACATTATCCATCCTCTCTATTATCCAGAAATCACGGGCAGAAGAATTAAAGTGCGGCTCCTCTCGGTCTTGTCGGAGTCTCTGAGCAGACCGGACTGCTGTGCCCCCTCTCCCTCAGTCAGAGGTTAAGATAGCAATCAGGACAGGACCGCAGATGGAGGCAGACATTTTAATATTATTTTAATATTCACAGCGGCTGGTAATTGTTAAAGGACAGTCCAGTCCTCACCACTCTCCCTCAAAGTCCCAGTAATTGTGCCAGAGGCTACGAAGCATGTCGGCTACAGAGTGGTTACCACGAGGGGGAAGAAGAGGAAACAAAGATAGTAAACTGGACTGCCAGTTGGACCAGGCTTATAGTTTTTTAATTCCACTAATCAGTTTCATTTGTTCTGATAATTGTTGGCTAGGAAAATGCCCAGTTTCCAGGATTTTAACACATTATAGACTATCACAAGATATCTGGAAAAATATATCTGAGCTTTGTTTTTTAGGCCCTATTATATGTTCTACTTGTCCCCCCGTCAGTGTTTCCCATACGTTCATTTATTTATTGATATTGATATTTATTGACATTTTTTTACTACGCCTATTTAAAATCGTATTTGATTGCAGAGCTCTTTAGTGCATTTGCGCAGCACATCCTCTCGCTCCCTCTCTCTATCTCTCCCTTTCCCTCATGAACACAGCTGCACAAATATGTCCAACACAACGCTGTCGGTGTCGGAGACCCAGCTTAAGAAAAGTTATTAGCAAGCATGTAAGGAGCCTAGCTAGTAAGGAGAGCTAAGTCAGTAGAATACAGCTTGGTTTTCGAGACTAGCATGCTGTTTATAGCTGGTAGTCAATATCGATGCATGCGCGCACCCCCCTTACACTGTCATTATGTGGGAAACACTGCCCTTTTCAGTGCGAGCACAGTGCAGTTAGTCCAGTCAGTTTACCTACATCTACATATGCAGTAACTTTTGGTTTTATTTGCCCATTTCTAGATACCGGCCCATACATTTCTGCTGCCATCTCAGTACAATAGAGGTGAATGTAGGTCTAGTTGCGGTGTTCACAACTCAGCTGCAACATCCTTTTACAGAAACAGTGTTTCTGTCACTCTGGATAATTCATATACCTCACTGTCAGCAGTTTTCTTAGGAACTAGTTATTCTAATGGAAGCTGTTTACAAAGAGGCCTATGGTATTCCCAGCAGCATAACAATGAAGTTTTTTTTTCCTGATTTTTAATTTTTTTAAATGCTGTGAGCTCTGGTTTGGGCAGTAATGCATTACTTTTAGAATAGATACTTATTTTCTTTCATACATGGGCGTGTTCATGAGCATGTTTTTCTGCATGTCGGCACATTCATTCTCTTTTAATTTTACTACAGTGCTTCAGTACTTCAACATTTTAGGAGGTCCGCATATTTACTGCCTTACTGGTATTTTTGGATGGAGTTTTCCCCCCCGGCAGGATTAGTGGAGAGATTGGTCCAGGACATGTCAGAATGAGGAGGGGGCTGGACGCGTGGGGAGGTACCTAGCCTCTACCAAAAGTACCAGAACATGCTTTTTGGTAACTCCAAAATTATTGTACTTACAATGTGTCTTCTTAGCTAACTAGCTAGCTTGCAACTGGTAAGCATTCATTCATTCATGTTTTGCTTAGAGGTGGAGTGTGAATCCTGCAGTTTGACTGTGAGGTACAGGGCTAAACTAGCTGTTGATGGTCAGTAAATATCTCCAAATGTAAAGAGATGAGCTTTGTAATGGATGGTAATGTAACAAATAATATATTTAACTGATTACGCTGATAACCTTTTCAATGAGTAACAGATTTTTTATTTCATTTTTTTCATTTTATTGTTTATTTGGAAAGGGACAATGTACACTGATCAACATTCAAAGCAAATGTAAAAGTACCCGAGTTATCCACAGGCTAGTTTTCATCGGCAGTCCCCTTGCCAGATGGTATTGGGTATCCTAAAATATTAAACTGTTATAATACAGTAAAATACATTATAGAATAGACAAAAAGTAAAAATTACACTATGTTAAAAAAATCACGAATGACTAATTACATTTCCCAAGAAACTAAAATGAAAGTAAGTTACAATACACCTCTGTTTGGGTGGTGGCTGAAATGTGCAAGATTTTGCAGGTAAACCTCACATTTTCTTTTTACCTTTAAACAAGCAGAGGCACAAAATAAAATGTCACACCACTTTGCCAGGCACTGTGACACGACAGAATACAACTTTGATCAAAGTCATTTCCCAGCCTCAAAGCCCTGTATCAGGTCTATAGCATTTGAAGTGGCTGAATGAAACAGGGCCAACTGGAAAACAAAGGGAGTTGACACCAAAATAGCCTGCCTGCTCTGCATGCTCCTTGCTGTTATGCATCAATCTATCAGCCAGCCTTCTTACTATTCAGATTACACACAACACACACACACACACACACTATTCAGATTAGAGGCTAAGGTGTACGGGACGTTGAGGGGTGCAGCGGAGACATGAGTGACCTTTTCAATCGTCGCTGGACACTTTGAGTCTGTAGTGAATCCATCTCGCCGAACTAGTGTGATAGGCGTTTTCTTGAAGCCTGTCCAGTGCTCTTCAGATCTACTACAAGGCTATTGTGATGTATGCACATTACATTTGTTCAGTTGTGTACCGCTGTACTTCTGTGTTATTGTTTGATTCAACTCCTTTTCTATATGTTGTTGACTGTGAATAAGTTAAAAAAAATCTAAGTTCAGGTAACATTATTATAAATAAATATCTGCTTTGGAAAACACAAGTTTTATCCACAGACATGACCAGACAAGGGCCGGTATGAAAACATTATGGTTTCATGGTATTGCAATACTGCGATTACAGTTCTAAAATTTGTTATTTTTAAATGTCTGCGGAAAAAAACATGAACTTTTTCATAATACTATAAGAAAGCGAGTGTCCACGCACAGTGGAAAAGAACCAGCAGTTGTTTGTCTTTTTTCAAATGAATGACTTAATAAAAGTATAGACGTGATACCAGCTAAATTTAATTATGGTACTAAATCACGGAAACATAATACTCTGCTCTTCTCTGCTCTGAAGTAGTAATGTGAGGGGTGAAACTAGCTGATGTTAGCTAGTTAATTAGTCTTGTTATCTGCGTGGGATATCATATTTGTCGTATTGCCACCGTTGTTTTCAACGGGGGAAAATGTCCAGGGGTTCCCCTCTTGCTGCCAGCCTACACACAGGTGACTGACTGCTCATACTAACCTGGAGGGGAGGGCCGACGCTGGTCAAGTTGATAATTAACAGCACGGTAAAACTGCCCTCAGTTAGACGGCCAGTCCGTCTAGTTTAATCTCCACAGCGTCTTCTTGTTACAGTGTTGTTGGTCAAGAAAATAGACTTCATGAATGGACCAATGAGCAAACAATATGTGCAGGTAGTACTCGGAAATACGGAAAAGCAGCTCCAGACTGTCTGTGACATGCATGCAGCAAGTTTGTGTTGTGCCGGGAGCTGGTCATTTTTTGGAGTTAGCGACTCCATTTTGCTGTGTGTACAGTTTATAATTAGTAGGCAAGAGTCTCAGGAGTGCGCATGCACAAAATCTGACCTGATTTCTTCACACAGGACGCAACATAGTGGTTGAAAACCGTTAATTTTCCACAAGTACCACTGCATAGGCCTCAAGTGATGGAGTCAGCATCAGTTTAATTCAGATTTCCTGACTTGGAAGTTGGGAGAACCTCATGAACCCTGACCTTAAAGCATCAGCAGAGTAAAAGCTGTAGTTATATACTGTTTATCGTACCCCTGTCTTAATTGTAGCTCATTAAATCAGTTGTACAGTACAGTCCAACTCATATCTGTGGACATGTTACTGCTTGTTTGTATGTGTATAATACAGCGTAATGCCTTAGAACCCAATGTCAGGCCATGAAATGGCAATAAAGTCTGATGAACAGGATAGCTGTTGAGTAAGATAAGATACAGTAAAAAAACCCTTTATTTGTCCCACAGTGGGGAAATTGCAGTTTGCAACAGCAAAGACAAGAGACAGTAAAGCTACATACAGTAAGTTACAATCATGTATTCACTCCAGGTGAAACAACATTTCTCATTATGAGGAGACATAGTTCTGCTGACTGACAGGAAAAATCCTTACACACAGCTGATTTTGAGTTGTCATTTAATATCTTAACGTGTCTCTGCATTGTGATGATGTGGCAGCAACTGGCAATTTGTCTTTGTGACAGCTGATGCAAAATACTGCAACTGGGTAACTCAAATAGTAACCAAAGTTTCAAGAAACTGAAAATTCATGAGCTGCTTTAAATAATGAAATTGTTTAGTGGCCAAAATTCATGCTGTTGATGTTAATGAGTTCAGTTTGCTGATTTTGAGCTATAGTTACATGAGAGGCAGAATTGGATGCATTGGAAGCATTACATTAGGATCTTTCTTTTTTCTTTGAAAATATACATATGGTCTAAATGGTTCTTTTTAGACACTATAGCACCTTTTCCATTGCTTGGTACTAGCTTGCCTCGCCTTTGTTAGGTTTTCCATTGTGGAAAAGTTGTACCTGTACCTGCTTCCAGGTACTTTTTTTTGTATCACCTCCATCAAGGTTCCAAGCGACACTAAAATGTGACGTGAAAACACGGCAGACTACTTTTTGGTTAGAGAGAGAATCGTCACTATTCACTGCGTCATCATTGCGTGCGCCAGACAGAGGCCAGCAACAGAAAGTTTTATTTTTAACAATTTTCATACATTATTTCATCACTAAATCCACTTCTGAGAAGTTTTGAGTTGAAAAATCAACTGTGTAGATTTCAAATATCGACAGTTTTACGAGAAGAGATGGCAGAACAAAATTGTGCTTGAGAGTTTTCGGAGTTGAGGAGATCCGCAAGCGGTGGTGGGGGAAGCCTGTGCCAACTCGCGGGAGGAGCTCGCATTCTGAGTAATGCTAAAACGTTGTAACTTAGATCAAGAGACAGCTGTTTGTGGGTCGCCGGGATGTGTGTCGCATTGAACATTACATCTACATTGAGGGGTACTATCTCTGGGTACTATCTGCAATGGAAAAAGGAGCACGGCCATAGTCAAGTCGAGGTGAGTTGAGTTGAGCTGGTAATGGAAAAACGACATATTATTTATTGCCAAGCTGGAGTTTTCTGAAAACATATAAAACCCATTTAGCATGTGGATCGTAACATGGACAGTATCTACAAGTAGTACATTCCTGTTTAAACATGGCATATGTGTCTTTCTGCCTGTTGTATTTTTATTTTTTGAATTCATTAACTGAATAGTTCTTCTCAAAATCGCACACAGCTAATTACCGTACACATACTCACTTAAATGACCTCACACTAGGATTGTGAATTCCCTGACCGCTCCGTCATGCCTCTCCAGTCACACCTCCTGGTTAATTATCCACACCATTAATTTATTGCTTTGTGTATTTGGTGCTTATTAGCTCTCCAGTGAGAAAGAGAACACATAAGTACACTCATACTCCAGCTTTCTCTCTCTCAGACACACAAGTGAGAATATATGTGGAGTTTAATTATAGTGTAACCTGCTAGGGATGCCCATGAAAATAAGCACATTAACACACACAAGCGACTAGACCACTCAGACTATAGACACTATTGGGGCATATAGCATATAAGCTACAAGTGTTAATATCCTATTACAAACCAGCCATGGGCATTAATGAAACTCACAGTCAAAAAGAATAAACAGTTAGTTAGTTAGTTAGTGAGTTTAAGCATTTAAATGTCTACACTGCGAATTGTTTCTAATTGAACAGACTAGTGCAGTGCCCATCAGGTTGTGGCCATTAGGAACGTGTGCCTGTGGGAAGTCGACCGGATGAACAGTTCTTGAGATATGTGACAGTCATACACACATATGTACATACAGACAGAGAAACCAATATCCCTTCTTTTATAGTTAGATGATGCTGCTCCAGCCAAATGGCACCAAATTTGTCATGGTCATTCATGTTCAGATCAGGTGCAATCAGAAATTAAAATCAATAACCCAAAACATTCAGGTAAATATCAGATTATAAAATACACTAACAATAATTTTACAATAATTTGTAAGTATTATTATTATTTCTCATTTGTGCTTCCCAGTTCTCTGTGGGTCCTGACTTTTCATTCAGTTTGTGCTGAAATAATAAGTGAAAGTCACACAGTTATTATGCACTATACTTACTTTCCTTGCATTTTTTAGTTTTCTAAATTTAAGTGTGGTTTCATGAGTGACCCATGTAGCTCTCCTGTAACAGATCAAGCATAAAGCTATTGAAATTCCACCCTTTGGTACCAAATTACAACCTCCATAAAACAGTCACACAGACAGAAAAAGACACCTACACAAAGACATGGGAGGGAGCGCGAGCGGCACATAACGTAATAGAGGGATCGGACGAGGGCTAAAAAGGAAGAGTGAAATCATTAGGATGCAAATGAGGGGGAACGATTAGCATGTGTGAGAGATTGAAAGAGATACTGTATGAAAGGCAGAGGAAGAGATTGAGTCGTCTCTGCTTTCACTGGGGGATTTTCACACTGAAAGCAACATGTCACATGTTCGCTGTCAAAGATCCAGGTGACGGGTGCAATTAATTTTACAGTGATGACTATTTTACCAGCTACGGGAATTTGTTTTACAATGCCATGACTCATCCCTCTGTCAAAAAGATTTCATGCAGCATTATTCCAAAGGCATGAGAACAAGCACTGGCATAACTTTATGGGAGTTTACTGAGCTTTTTAAAATCAGAATCCAGAAGGTAGCTCATCATTTAATTTGTGGTTCCCCTGTTTTGGGCTTCTTGTACTATACTAATACTATATTGTTGACAAAATGAACAGAGAGCAGTCAGAGAACGCAGCCGGATGATTTTCTTTTCTTGCATTTCAAATTAAAGCAGATTTGACGCTCGAGACATAACGTTACATCATTGGACCCGCAAGTCTCGATAGCAGTATCGATAAGCTCGAACCTTATTGATTTTCGGGTTAGAAAAATTTTGGAACCGGGTCTCGATCCCCATCCCTACTGGTGATATCCTATTTTTCATTGTCAATAAATCAATTAACATAATTTGGATGTCATTCTATCCCTGTATATCATACAACACTGTTCCATAGAGGTTCATTGTACCAAACACACATCAGCGAGCCACGATGTTGCATTGGTTGACATGTTCCTCGATTCCCAGGAACACACGGTAGTTTATTTTGACTCAGTCCCACATACACTGTCCTGCTGCTGTTCATACTCACTAGAACACAAAATGTGTACTTGCCACTGAAAATAGTCTCAAACAAATGCTCAATTTAATCATGTTTGAATAATGTTAGATAAAAGCTACAGTTCCCAGGTGTTTTTAGAAAACATCGTCTTTTTAATAATGTAACTGTCAGTAGGAATAAATTAGTCAGAGGCTGAAAGACAGACAGCGTAGAAAAGGGTCGTGAGACGGACTGAAGGGTTTGTGTGTCTGAATTTAAGCAACACAAACAAAGGCTAAAGCTAGACTGTCCTTTTGCCATTTAAGTACAACTTGCTTTAGTGATTACGGATGCTTTTCTATGTATATGTGTACCTGTGTGTGAATATCATTAGTGAAAGTGGTGAATGTGCCTGTACATATTTCAGAACAGTGGATGTATTTTGGCCATAACTTGATTTTTCTTCTCCTTCATGTTGTTTTCTCTTCCAATCCAAATGAGGTGAGAGGGTTTGCACCACTCTGTTAGCCGCTGTCTTAGCTGTTGAGTCTCTTCATAAAACAGAAATATGTACTGGCTCGGGCCAAAGCCACGACCAAATAACATCCAGCCAAGTGTCTTCCAGGGAACCCATCCATTCACATCATAAAAATGGCTCTTTATTTGTGTTTTCAGTCCGTCAGTTTGTTGTTGGCCATTTGGCTCGTCTTAGGCGCTGGGATATCCCCCCCTGCCCATAAATCCCCCTCTCATCTCTCTCTCGTTTTTCTCCTTAACTCTGCTTCTCTCGTCGTCTCTTTGAGTGTTTCATGGTGCATCATATGAGATTTATTTCCAAATATACTGTTGCGAAATGTACTGTGTAGCTTCTTGTTTTGAGGAGGGATTTACTCCCCGTTAAGAAGAGTTATGTACACTCAGGCGTTTTACATCCTGACTCTTGGTAACAGGATGTTCTCTGACATATTTCACCCAGGCCTTCGCTTAATCCACATATCTATCCACCGACTGGTATAGGAACACTTTTACACACATTTACAACAAAAGAAAGAGATCTCATGGGTTGAGGCATTTGACAGCTATGTCTCTAACTATGGGATGGTATGTTTTTGTATAGGTAAATTTCAGACTTTGAAATGAGAAATTAGAAAATTGTATTATATTTTACAGAAATGTTATAGAAAATAATGCACTTTTGAAAATGTTTCCAACTTTATCAAACCATTTAGCTGCAGCTGTAGCACACCTCCTCAAGCTCCGGACACTGATGTCAATATCCGACTGACACAATCCCCATCATCTTTAAGAATAAGACTCATGTTGGTGAGGAGGGTTGTGTTGCAGACGTGTTTTTGCGCATTTAGAAGAAAAATATCACTGGGTAAAAAATTCCTTGTTATCATGTTGCTTAAACAATGAAATTTGATTCCATTTTCCTTTCCACGCAGCCTCCATGTGTCAGAGAACCAGCAGACAGGCAGCAAGGGCAGATAAGTTAGTGTGGAAGCTAACCAGCTAACGTGAGTGCTGGGGGGGGGGGGTAAACAGAGTTACACCACTTCCTGGCCATTGGCTGTCACTCTAAAAGCTGCTGACCAACAAGGATGCACCCTGTAACACCTGCCCACACTAGAGCTTTGTGTCAGAACTGAAAGTTAAAATACAGCAGCAAAACTAAAAAAAGTGTCAGCAAAAGAAAAAATCTTGATCAGATTCAAGGGATTCACAGGAGACGATACATGCACAAAAACCAAACCTGATGGAGAAAACAGTCCGGCCATGCAGCCAGTTCATATAACATCTGATCATAAGTTCAGTGTGACCGTGTCGCCGTTGACTCTCTTCTTCAGTCTTTTTTTTTATCCAAACACTGTCTTTTCTCACGTCATAGTTTGTTTGGCTGCACTGTGAACGGTTGCACAAGTTCTTTATCTGTTGCATTTCTGACACAATATGAGTTCAAGGCATGTTTGATGGCCCCCAGGGATTGAGACATATCACGTCTAACCGAACTTTGGCACCTGTTTATTAAAACACTTGCAGTTACCACCCATTACCACAGGGGTCGCCAAACAAGCCAGAAATCTTTTTAATGATTTGATTTTTAAACCTGCAAACTGCTGTCTGCCTGATTGAACTGGTGTACTTCTAAGGTGACTTCTTGGGCCATTTTTTAAAGCCCTGAGGCCACACACACAGATAAGAATAACATTTCAAAATGTAGTAGGTTTAGTAGTAGTTTTATTAGCATTAAGTTCTTCATCATCAACCACGTCCTTTGTTTTTTTCACTACCCTACATAATGTTTGATTGTCTGTCATGTTCGCCTCTTTTTTTGTCCTGTCTCTCAAAATACATTCTCGCCATCCCATCTGCTGACTGTCTCCCTGTAATATTTCATCTTACTGCAAAAATGTCCCAAGTCATTCTGAAGTATTTAAACAACAGAAAGCGAACCATACAGATGATCTGAATCCTGTTAACTCATTTTAAAACAAGGATTTTTTAAGATTCAATACTAGATTAAATGGCTTTTCAATCTGGATCATTTGGCCCCATCTATAGTTTCCGTCTTCTCTCATTTTCTCTTCCCATTTCACTCTCTTTCTGTCTCTCTCTCTCTCTCTCTCTCTCTCTCCTCAGGCTGTGTATCAGGGCTCTATGTTAATGACAGTTGACAGATAGTTGAAGGGCACGGGCTGCTCCCTGTCAGCCCTGTTTTGGACTCATAATTATTTCACCAGTGTCACGTCACTGTCACCCTCGCCTGCTTAACACTGTCACACACACACATATTCAGAGTGCCCCCCCCCTCCACCCGTCTTGCCTGCTGAGCCTTGAGGAGAGAGAGAGAGAGTGTGCCTGTGGGTTTGTGTGTGTGCGTCTGGCTGTCACTCGACCTCAGTGTTGGCCGTTTTCCTGCCAAGACAAGCATCGCTGCCAAACAGCAACCGTCGCTCTGCATGCTCGTCTCCGTGGTAACAAACCAGAACCAGAGCCTTGTGGCAGTGTGTCGGCAAGGTGGAAGGTGACTTTCCAACTGGATACCAAAATAATGTTTGGGCGAGATGTTGGATAACTGGCAACAGATGTGCTGAGGTCTGCACGAGAGGAATATGACAATAAAAAAGGAGTCATGAAAGAAGCACATTGCAAAAAAAGACATTATTTTGAAATTATCAAAACAGTGAAAGCAACAGATAGACTGTCACTTAAAAAAAAACATAATATCTCAGTTTTATTCCTGTGTAGAGGCAGCTTCTTAATTATTAAAATCTCATAAGAATGAGTGACAAGGTCTGAGATAAATGCTCCAAATTCTTCTTATAAGTAGGAATAAGGGCCAGGTGGTCTATAGAGTACTAGAAGGTGAAATGATCGGAGTCTTTCTTCCTAGAGAAAGCACTTCATAGTTGATTGAGAAGAGCCTAAAGGCAACACCTCCACCTTGTTTAGTCGCGGTTATAGTCAGGTGGGGAAACTTAATTTAATTTTCTAATAATTTAATAATGGCTTACAGCTCATGGAAATCAAAACTCCATATCACAATTTTACAATAAAAAAATTAAACATCTACAGTGGATAGAAAAAGTCTACACACCCCTGTTAAAATGCAAGGTTCCTATAATGTAAAATAATGAGACAAAGATAAATCATGACAGAACTTTTCCACCTTTAATGTGACCTATAATGTGAACAATTCAATAGAAAAACAAATTGAAATCTTTGGGGGGGTAAAATGAAAAATATTTCTTAGTTGCATCTCCGAGCAAAGGCCACGGTCCGCAGAGAGCTTTCAAAGCATCAGAGAGATCTCATTGTTGAAAGACATAAGTCAGGAGACGGATACAAAAGAATTTCCAAAGAATTAGATCTACCATGGAACACAGTGAAGACATTCATCATCAAGTGGAGAAAATATGGCACAACTGTGACTTTACAAAGAACTGGACGTCCCTCCAAAATTGATGAAAAGACAGAAAGGAAACTGGACAGGGAGGCTTCCAAGAGGCCTACAGCAACATTAAAGGAACTGGAGGAATTTCTGGCAAGTACTGGCTGTGTGGTACATGTGACAGCTATCTCCCGTATTCTTTTGCAAAAACAAACATCAAGTCCCGCAAAAGCAGGTGGGGAAAATGTGTTATGGTCTGATGAAACCAATGATGAACTTCTTGGCCATAATTCCAGAAGTTATGTTTGGCGCAAAAACAACACTGCACATCACCCAAGGAACACCATACCCACAGTGAAGCATGGTGGTGGCAGCATCATGCTTTGGGGCTGGTTTTCTTCAGCTGGAACCAGGGCCTTAGTCAGGATGGAGTGAATTATGAACAGTTCCGAATACCAGGCAATTTTGGCACAAAACCTTCAGGCGTCCATTAAAAAGCTGAAGGTAAGAGGAAGTTCACCCTTCAGCACTACAACTGTCCAAAGAACACACCCAGATCCACAAAAGCATGGCTTCACCAGATGAAGATTAATGTTTTGGAATGGCCCAGCTAGAGCCCAGACCTGAATCCAATTGAACATCTGTGGGGTGATCTGAAGCTGTGCACAGGCGATGTCCTCGCAATCAGACAGATTTAGAGCGCTTTTGCAAAGAAGAGTGGGCAAATATTGCCACGTCAAGATGTGCCGTGCTAATAGACTCCTACCCAAAAAGACTGACTGCTGTAATAAAATTAAAAGGTGCTTCAACAAAGTATTAGTCTGAGGGTGTGCACACTTATGCAACCAGGTTATTTGAGGGTTTTTATTTTTCATTTTGCCCTCAAATATTTCAATTTGTTTTTCAATTCAATAGTTCACATTATAGGTCACATTAAAGGTGGAAAAAGTTCTGACATGATTTATCTTTGTCTCATTATTTTACATCATACGAACGTGGCATTTTAACAGGGGTGTGTAGGCTTTTTCTATCCACTGTATGTCGACCCGAGAAGAGCTATAATCATCTAATTAACTCATAACACCTGCAAAGGTTTCCTTTTAATCTCTGTCTGGTTCTGGTTCTCACAATGAACTTTTCCACGATAATCACATTTTTTAAGATGCACCTGTAATCATATCCAAGCTATGCGGCTGAGGCTTTGGTGGACAAAGATATTGATATTATATCTCTAATGTATGGGGCGGCACGGTGGTGCAATGGTTAGCACTGTCGCCTCACAGCAAGAAGGTCGTGGGTTCGAACCCCGGTTGCCCCGGCCTTTCTGTGTGGAGTTTGCATGTTCTCCCCGTGTCTGCGTGGGTTCTCTCCCACCGTCCAAAGACGTGCAGGCTAGGTTGATTGGTGACACTAAATTGTCCTTAGGTGTGAATGGGAGTGTGAGTGGTTGTCTGTCTGTGTGGCCCTGCGATGGACTGGCGACCTGTCCAGAGTGTACCCCGGTTGACGATGGATGGATCTCTAATGTATTGATAAGATATGGTATTTATAAAACCAAATTTGACGGACTTGTTGGTGCTGCAGTTTTGAATAAAAGGCCAATCTGTGGAGCTAGCAGTAGATCATGTACTAATTGGAACAAGATACCTTTATAGTATTTGTTGACAAGGTTGGTGGTCTGTACACACAATGATGTGGGGGTACAATTGTGAATAACTTAGATATTTATAGATGATCTGTGGGACACGTCACCACTTCCAGTGTTAGGGATGATAATTAGATTTTTGTGATTTATATATTTAGGGAAAAAGAACTTGTGAGGAATCTGTTTATTACATTAATGAGCCACTCCCTAACACTAAATTTATTTCAAATATAAAAAGTAGCAAACCTAATATGACATGGGCTTTGCAATAGTTCAAAATCATGTTTACAAACAATTCTCATAAAATTGGAAAACTTCACATTTCAAACTGAAAAAAAGTTTATTGAGTTAATGATGGCCAGGACCCATATAGGACATTAGGGGTTCAATACTTTCAAATAATGCATGTTATTAAGGAGTAGCAGATGCTTGCCAGTGATTCTCATTCCAAGAGATTTTTAAGCTTTATGTAATCAACGACTTAATTTCAGTGATCGCAACCAACTACTGTACATACTATTGATGGTTTCCATTCTTACATTTGATCGATGCTGACTGTGGCCAGTCACCATCGTCATCAATCAGCATGGCCTCAAAAACTTACATCTTGCACGTCACATTTGTTACAGGGCAATAAACAAAAGCATGAAAAAATACACCACCAATTAGTCATACATCTCACACAATCAGGTGTGTATTAGTTAGGCCATAGAAATATGGTTAATGATTTTGGCATTAGAGCTAATCTAAAGCAGACACAAGATGGCTATAATCAATAGAACAGAGCTGATATTTGAACATACAAGCTACATGTGAGCAGGGTTATCTACCAGAGAAGATGTCAACTGGTGCATATGAATATCAAGTTATACATTGATCTTCAGACATGTTACTAGTGGAGATAGAAGCCAGTGGAAATTTTTGTGGAATAAAGTGAACAATAGCAATGTTTCCATCCAAATTTAAAGTGTTTTTAAACATTTTTCTAAAAAAACTGAAAAAGAAACTGGAATTAATGTGTATTTGCGATCTGAGATAAGTGTTGTTGTGATTTGGCGCTATGTAAATAAAATTGAATTGAACTGAATTTTCATTAGGGGTGGGAATCTCTTGGTACCTTAGGATTTGATTCGATTACGATTCAGATGCTGCGATGCGATTATAAAACGATTATCGATGCATCTTGATGCATAATTTAACTTGTGCATTAAAATCCAAAAGAATCATCTCCTAATTAGCTAATTAGGACTAGTTTGCATCCCTAATTAATTTCATTAGCCTCAGCTCCATAGTGACTTATTTCTTTAACAACCAGACTCCTCTGAAAACTGGAATATAATTATCAGTATGCATATAAGACAGAGCTGTACACCACTTTAGTATAAGCTTGTACCTGATGTTCTAAATCCTTGACAAGTAGGTAAGTTGCAATATCATACAGCTAAGCTAATTAATATTACTTCATTATTAATTTAGCAAACATTACATAGCAACCAAAAATCGTGCTGTACAGCGGAGATGTAAGCTAGCGCTAACCCTCTTCACTTTTCCAGCAGTTGGGGAAACTACAGACTTTTATTAATGGCCACATAGTGACCGACACTGCACATTTAATACCAGACAAAAACTTACTGCTAATATTTTTCTCTACGAACTTTCACCATCAAGTTCTGCCGCTCGCTCTCCATCACTCCCTACACAGAGAGCTGCCAAGCAGAGAGTGTCACCATGCTCGCACAGTGTACGAAGTTAAAGTCATTACTTGTGCATTAATGATTGTGTGACATCTAAGTAGGGTGGTTATTTATTCTGTAGCAGTGGAGTGGTGAATACAGGGGAAGACTGGTCTCTCTGTTACGTGCATGTCACAGACAGTCCGGGCGCTGCACTTCCACCTTTTGTGTTCTGTCAACATATTACGTTTTCAGTTAAAATTACATTTAAATAATCAATTTTTTGACATTTGTTAATTGAGTCAGAATCTTCCATGTCTGCGTTGCGATGCATCTAAGAATCTATTTTTTTTCCTCACCCTTAATTTTGATCTTCTGCTATTATGTGAATATTAGGAGTTGACTCATTTTTAGACAGGTGCCATTAAACCACTGATGGAGTGGAGTGCACAGCAAGATGATGTTATGAAGAAGTGCACCAGTCAAAGCTCAAATAAATGAAAACGTGATGGAGGTTTTTTTGAGAAAGGTTACAGTCTTGTTCCACGCATATCTGACTTTGTCGTCTGCTTGCAGTTTTCACCTCTTCAGTGGACGTTTAGGTCACATGGGTCATGGTACATTATGATTCATTTTTTACATTTTACTTTGTGACATTTTGCTTACACCAACTTTTGCATGAAAATTTTTGGGGATATATACTTCAAATTCCAGCATTGCCCCTCAGGAAAATGTGCATAAAAACAAGTGGATGGAAATGCACTTAATGACAGAATCTCCATTCATGACAGAAAAAATGTTTCATGTCACTGAGAGGGCAGATAGAAAAATGTGTCATATATTTGATCTATTTCCTCCAAGTCGTAATGCTGTTAGTTTCAGAAACATAATAATGATAACAGCATTTAAACTGCAACAGAGAAAACACAGCTACAACTTTGCTGGCAGCTGTCAGTGAAATCAACGGTTGGTAATAGTGCCTTGAGTAAACAGAACTAGATCAGTTCAGACAATGAGGATTCTCTATAGCTTCAGACCCTTTGGCTGTGATAACAACAGCCATAAGAAAAAGAGAAGAAAAACAAAATGACGAAAATGTAGAGACAGTACGTGTGTGTCAGAAAGAGAAAGGGAAGTTTGAGAAGAAATACAAGAAGACAGGCTGAAGGAAGAGAGAAAGATTCAAAAGAGGGACAGAATAGAAAAGACAGGACAGATCTATAGATAGGAAGAGAGAGGGGGAAAGGGAAGGAATCAATGATTTAAACAATAATGCAGCCCTCTGTATTCACTGTCACACACTCGCTCTCGGCCACCATCAGGATCGTCTCTCAGACACACAGACTGCCCATCTGGTTCATGCTCCATCTTGAAGCTGTCTGTAAGGTGGACCGCCCACCCCCCTCCTTCACCACTCTTCTTTCTATCTCCCCTCTGTCCCCTCTTCCTGTGTTTCTCTCTCTCAGACTTTGTTACCTACACCATCATGTCACAATCAAGTCACTCCTGCTTAATCTACTGTGCCCTCTCCCCTTTCCGCCGTCTCTCTGTCTGTTTCCCAGTTTATGTATTTGTCTGTTCTCACATGTTCTACACACCACTAACACACTCTATCTCCTTCTTCCTCACATACTCAGATCTCTAGCTCTCTCCATTCATCTTTCTGTTGATTGCTATTTCCCGTATTTTTAGCGTTTTGATATGTGCATGCATTTAATAAAAAACATGAGAGAAAGGGAAGAATTGAAGCCACATACATACTCATTCCATGTATTTATGGTAATATGTAGGGATTTTGTGAAAAGAACCCGCTAAAAACAAAGGGGAAAAACCTCCAACTAACATGCACACACTGCTCATTTTAACTGCAAGTAAGCCAACTCATTTTAACTGCAAGTAAGCCAATCAGAAAGTGAATGCATCTGAGTGAACCCCTCTCCCATTCCCTCACTCCTCACCTCCCTCAGTCTTTCCTTCTCTCCCGATTCCAGCCTTCTGTTTAAATTAAGGTGGGCTGACAAACAAATTAAATCTGTCACATCCTGTTTGCATGAAACAGACAGGAAGTCAATATCGTCAGCCATGTTGGTTAGCCAGAGCTCTAATCACACTTCAACGCCATGGCAACGAAGATAAGGGAGAGGGGCAGAGGTGGCCACATGGGCTTACATCTTATATCTGTTGACCTAGTCTCTGTTGTGCAGGTTTCTCGTAATTCTAGAATATGCCCTTCTGTTTTTATCCAGAAATGAAAGTTTCATGGTCCATAAAAAAATATCTAAATTATTTTGGACTAACAAGACCAGGACCCTGCCAGAATGATTTGGGAGAGAGCCATAACTGCGCTTTCACTGGTCGCCGGGATGGATAGAGTCAGCAGTAAAATCTGATAAAAATCACTCAAAATGTTTGACTTGGCCCCAAAATAAGGTTTAAAAAGCGCTTTCCCCCGCCGGTTTTACTTGTACTACACGTGTCACGTACGGTAGTAGTGACACATGCAGTGGAACCACATGAGTTTTACAGGGTACCTGCTGAATCTTAAAAGTATTAAATTTCATTTACAAACGTCTTAAATTTTTTCTTTTCCTTTCATATGATTAAATAAATGCTGTAACGTCATAAATAAACTCTTTGTTTGTGTGACTTTACAATTTACTCCATTTAGTGCGAGTTGGATGTTATACAGCAGTACAGGTAACGCTACTGTTTACATCATTGTTTCGCTTTACGCTCTGGACTGTGTAATGTATGCAAGAAAACAAAAGGTCTCTGTAGTGCAACTAACAAACTAACGTTAGTTGATCGACTCAGAATGAGAAGACCAGAAATATAGAGGGCAGTGGCACTGAGGTTAGCACAACTATCGGATTGGTGTGCGAGTCAGTAATGCAATGCGAGTGGTAATGGAACAGTGGAGCTGGAAGACCCGCCTGCAGGTTCCTGGTCCTGGTGGTTCCTGGTGACTGTTACAACAGCAACAGGGAGACAGTTGTGACCATGTCTGTTGTAGGGTAACGTTATGTGAATGGAAACAGCCAACATGCTAATGCACATTAAACTTACATCACTCAGATGCGCTGATCACCGTGAAGAGGAAAAAACAAACCGGAGCCCAACTCCGTATCCCCGCGGCTTTCAAGTTACATACTACATAATACAATATTTCAAGCAGTCTTTAGATGTGAAAACAGAACAGGATAAATAATCAGTGAAGCAATTGGCATTTACATTGGCATAATGTATTACATTACATTACTTTATCTAGCCAAGGTGTAACTAATTCTAACAACTTAAACTACACAATTTATTTCTATTTTTTTAAGAGTTCTTAGTATGACAAATATTGCATTCATTTCATAAGTGTCACTTAAACATCAGCACTCTTTTTTTAACATTTGTTAAATATGTTCTGAAAAATGGCTTGCAACAAGAAAGGTTTAAAAACCAATGAAAATCCTTTGAGAAAAGTTTATTTGCACAATAAGAAAACATGCAATGCAATGTAAATATAGAAGAAACAAATGTGCATTGTCTAAAAAAGTCAGCTAAAAACCATCTGCTGATTACTGCATTATATTTTCTGTTTCACTTTATATAAATAGAGTCAATTCAACCATAAATCGGTGCAGAAAATGTCTCCAGAATGCAGGAAATTAAGTGTAAAATGCTTAAAATTTTCTAGGGGAGGACCCCCAGACCCCCCATTTGTAGCATTGATTATTTAATCAAAATAGTGTTAAAATACCCTCTTTTCTTGTTCTCGTCAACCCAATATTGTGCATTGTGCATGTGAGCTAAGTATATCGTCACACCCCTAATCTGAACCCCTGTTCCCACAACTTTTCAACACAAAGTGACGTCCTTGATTAATTTTATGTTATCAGCTGTAGAGTACTAAATATGAATCTGAATATTATAATAAAATCTGAATATTGTAATAAAATGTTTTCGTCATACAGCTCTCAATTTCATCCTAGGTGTATTTAAAAAGTCTTAAATTTAACTTTGAGAATCCTGGGGGTATCCTGGTTTTAGAGAAAGATCATGGTATGGGTTAAAAAAGTACTCATTATGGGTAGTAAAAAGATTGTGGGTTGGGTTGAAATGAATACCTTGTCAAGGATTGACAAGCATTGTTGTCATGGTGTCCGTAACAGTAACCATCTGGTTAAGGTTAGGGGACTGAGGTTATGCTTAAAGCAACATTATGTAAGGTAAATTTGCGCCCTTACCGTTTTAGAGTGTAATTCACTGGTGTCATAAAAAAAGACAGTTGTGCACGTGCATTTGTGACGATTACAATAATTAAGCCACTGCCTGTAGTTAACATTACGTCCATAGAAGCTGCTGAACCCAGATATGTTCTCTCGCCTGGCTCCGGCACAACACCTGCACCGCTCTCCACCAGCAGCAGCATAATGTTGCTTTAAACTTGTGTGGCAAGCTAGCCAGCAAAGCTAGACAGCAACAAGACCACTTATAGTAACGTACAGACGTCTGAGTGTGTTATTTAGTTAGTGTGCTAGCATCTAATGTAGATTTATAGCTAGTGGCTAAACCTCTCTCTGTGTAACCTCTGACTAAAAGAAGGCCAGCTTGGGATCTGTCTTTCATCTGTTCAGCTCTTTTAGCTCATGCAGACAAGTAAAACCCAGTCTGAAATTTACTCTCGTCTAGTCTGTTGTTCAGTCACTCTCATTATCTCTTTCTCACTTTGCAGCCTCTGCCATGAAATCCGTACATTGTGGCATATTGCAAAACAAAACAAAAAATCACATATCCCTTGTTCTCATGCCCATACACACACACATACACATACACACACATACACAGAAGGCCAAAGGTCACCATAGTCTTCTTGTCTTTAGCCTCTGTTTGTCAAATCAATGCAGACCTTCTCTCTCCCCCACTCTCTCTCTGTTTCTCACACTCAAACAGGCACACACTGGCTGCTGTGTTCTTCTCCCTGTGGGGACGTTTAGCTAATCTCAACGACATCAGAGTCATACGCTTGAGGCTGTGTGTGTAGGTGTGCATTTTTGTGTACATGTGCGTTTGTATGTGAAGGTCAAGGGTCAAAGGTCAAGACACCTACAGGTCTGAGTTTGACCTGGCCACCCCCTAAATACACAGGTGTCACACCAGGATCTTTAAAGGAACACTCCGACTTTTTGGGACTTTAGCCTATTCACCTTATCCCCCAGAGTTAGATAAGCACTAAATTTGTAGCTATAAAGATTCAACAAGGAAAGAAAAAAAGTGAGATAATAAAAAAAGGTGGAACAAATGAATGGAAAAGCTAAAAGTGTCGACACTTGGACATAAAGGCCTAGTTTTTCTAGGCCTTTGATTATTAGATGTGTATCTGTATGGAGCCTTGGAGTGCCCATAGAGAGAATATATATGTTGAGGCCTCGTTTTACTACATTGAGGGCTTGAAATGCTATTTCCACTTTTTTACCACTGTAGATGCCTAAATATCAAAAATTGGTTACCACTGATGTTTTTCACAAACAGTTTTTGCATTTTCTCTATCCATCCACACGGAAAATTTGTCCACCTCTTCTGCACTCCTTTCCTTCTTTCTTCTTGCCCTCGGGTTAAGTCCACTGCTCTGTGGTTTAAAAATGCATGAACAATAAATAAGGATGCGCTCTATGTCTCTCTGTAACTTGCTCTCTCCCCACTCATCCATCCATTCATTCATCCATCCATCTGCTCATGTTTGTGCAGAGCTCATTCAGGCTCTTCAAGGAAATGGAAATCCTCTGTAAGTGACCCTGCAGTCAATGAGGTGACTAACTGATATCCTCTCAGTCAACATTTACAATTCTTTGGCTACAAGGTAGGAACCTATCAGAAACTCCATATCCCATGAGGCATTGGGGCTGATGGCTTTTGAAGGTGTCTGGTTGACCCCCAGGACCTTGAAAATGGGACTCTTTGAGTACGTAGATACCCTGCAGAGCGTGGGGTATACCTCATCAGTGAAGCACTTACTGGAACTACATATCAGATAGATGTAATTTGTTGCTACCTGTTTTTAATGTGCCCACATCTATTTTTGTGTCAATCATATCTTTACGTGGTTGACATTGATATTTATCCTATTTTCACATGTTAAAAAGGCATCACAGACATCAGAGTTTCTACACATTACTCTTTACTTATCTCCAATATAAAGAAATGGCTTTACAATATACATCTTTCTTTTTCTGTCAACCCTCACACTTTGCAATGGTATCCATTCTTACCGCTAACAATCAGGTAGCATCAGGTTTCTTTTTCGGTGGTTAATGAGGGCAACTACTGCCCCTGTCCAATGTTCTTGTCATCCTTTAGCTCAACACACTTATCGTGGTGGCAGCACATCCAAAAATCACCACTCTCTTGGCAGTGAAACCAGGGACACTCAACATTGACCTGCAAAGCTAAAATTGCAGGCTAACAGGAGGAGACTTCAGGGGGAGAAGTGAGATGATGTCAAGTAAAAAAAAAACTATGTAACAACATATGTGAAAGTTGAGTTTTAAGAATATTAATTATCCAGTTATTTTTGTGTGTCTCAGCAAAAGCTTTTAAGACATGTTTTGTAATTGTTTCAATGAATTGTTTCACCATAGCAACCTGGCTGCAATAAGTCGTATCACATTGTTAAAAAAGTTGAGCAAAGGTGAAAGCAGTTAAAGTGTCAAATAGCTACACTTTGTCACAACTTTTGATGTTTGCACCCTTTTTAAGTCACATAAGTAGCATAGTTATTTTAACCCAAACCTTGAACTTTTCTTAAACACAAAATAGTTTTATTTTGAAAGTGTAACAGCACGTTGCATACTTATTCTTGCTAACTTGACCACAAAGTCCAACACGTTCAAAAACTACACTAAAGGGCAGAGGTGGGGGACTCGAGTCACATGACTTGACTCGAGTCGCAAATTTGAAGACTTGAGATGGCAGTGTGCAAGGTCTGCAGCTCAAAAATCAGGGACACAACACCCACAACATTCACAACTTCATCCGTCAATATAGACTAGCGTTAAGTTTAAACTACACCCAGTTGTTTGGCTGCAGTTTGTTGCTGTTTTAACATTAACTTTATGTGTAAAACCTCTTAACATTCCTGGTGGTCCTGATGACAGCTCTTGCTCTTTGCCCACAACTGTTACATGATACACTGTTTGAAAGATAAAATCCTTGAGATTCGACCAATGCAAACCATTTGTTATTTATAATAATTTCTCAAGATACAATCACCACAGCGTGATTAATCAGCGTCTCTGTCAGACCAACCAGTACAATCAAAATTGACACGACTCACCTTTGAATCCTCATAGTAACTTAATCCACCAATCGATTATATTCCAACAAAAATGGTCTTGTTACTTTGTCAAAGGTCCAAATGATCCAATCCAGTAAAAGTATTTATTCCAAAACACATTATTCCATCAATAAATCCCCAGGGACTGCTGCTCCGCCATTTAATATTCACCGATAAACGTGGCTAATATGTCATTATAACCGTAATAACTCTGATTTGGATGTAAGCAAATACGATATCTTGAATTCAAATTAGCCACTGAACTCTGACCTTTCGACTGACAGCTAATTTAACCCAATAGGACCTCACATGTCCCTCTCACGGCCTACAACAGCCAACAAGAGCTCGCACTGTATGGAAGGCCCAGCCTCTATTATTTCATGGGTAGGTCGAGCCAATTGTAACCAATTGTGCCGATGACTTACACTTCGTGTAGCCAATAAAATTTTGAAAATAATGAGCTTTAAGTAAGAAGTTCATGATGCAGGAGCAGCCGCTTGCCGCCAAGGGTCAGTGCTGTTTTTGAAAAAAATAAGCTAAGACATATCCTTAGAAAAACCTGTGTAAAATATTCATTTTTCATGGTATTTATATTATATAAATTTAAAATTGGGCAAGGTAAGGCTTTATGTTGTGGCACCACAGTTTTTTCCAGATAATAAATCCCAGCTGTAGTTGTCTGCATGGAAAGAAAAATAAATTAATTTTAGTGTGTTTAAACTTATATTAATCTGATTAATCTGATTCTGACTTTTTGGTTAGACACTTCAGAGTACCATCTCTCAGAGAAGCCCCAAAGCCATGCATTTCCTCCAAATGGTTCAAGAACTGCATTCAGTTAACTTTGGATATGCCTTGAATAGGCGTTTAAAAGGAATTTTACAGGAATGGTAAGAGCTTACTGTTACTTTCTATTACTCTATTTTTCTACCCCATTTCAATATCAAAAACAGTGAAGCCAATAGTCGACTAAATAATAGACACCTTTGTGTATAGTTAAATATAGTTACAACAGAAATACTCACTACATCTTCCAAAATGATCATACAGTTTGATCATACAATTACCACCTCTCTTACAAACTTCCATATGGCTTGACTTGTGACTTGCTTGACCCAAGCAATGAAATGACTTGACTTGCTTGACTTTCACCACATTAACTTGGAACTTGCTTGAGACTTGAAGGTTAAGACTTGAGACTTGCTTGTGACTTGGACATATGTGACTTACTCCCACCTCTGCTACAGGGTACCCAGTGCTTGAAAAAGCGTCACCAAGGGGTCTTGGCAAAGCACATGTGATGGCCTTGGGTGAGAACGGGTTGGAATGCAGCCTTATGGCTTGCTTACAATGTCTCTCTCTGGTTTGTGTTTTACTCTTTTCAAGCGTAGCCATGATGCAAAGCAAATTCTTATACTTGAAGTTTAATTACCTTCTGCTTTGTGTGCATAACTACATTTATAGTGTATAGGACTGCTGCGAAAAACATGGTGACCTACACCACAGCACTATGCCTGGCCACATCCTGTGTAGATGTAGCCAGCTAGGCTGTATAGTGAGTAAACCTCACTCCCGGAGGCCTTAAGAGATGTGCAGATGGGTTTTACCCTTCTTGTTAGCGCGTCTGCCGCAGAGGATCAAGTTCAATTCGGGACCGGTTATATTAGTGCAGTTACCCGAATGGGAGAACACAGGAGTGGTGGTATAAAGGGATGAGTGTAAACCCAACTCCCCAGCACCTTAAAGGAGGCCTATTGTGCTTTTCCATATTTTATTACTTAACTACAACGTTACAATGTCAGATGTTCATATTAAACATGGCCAGAACCTCAAATAATGAGATTAAAGTATTTAAAAGAAATCACTATGAGCCAAAACCTCAGATTTCCTCTTGTTCTGAACGCTCTGTTTTAAACAGCTTCACATTAGCAAATAAGCAAAGAAAAAAATTAGGACTAATGGAACGTGTAAAAAAAATGTTTTTTTCCCACAATTTGCATCACGTTTACATTTTATCTCCCTTAATGCTAACAATCCCTAGCATTTCAAAATTCATAAAACATGCTGCATCAAATAGGCATATTTAGTGCAAAAAATTCAAAATCTCAAATATAATTAGAGTTTGTTTCAATGTCACATTCAGAGATACATCTGCATCATTAAACAGATGTCTGGAAATGTAACTCTGGTCCAATAAAAGACCAATAGAAAAAAACAGAACCAGCAAGGACAAACGTTTTAAAACAGCAGGAAAGCCATCAATCTTTCCCTGGATCAATTTCCTAAAGGCCGTGAGTTCAGGAATAAAGCCAGAATGGGGTTAATCTGTGGAAATTATTTTGTTATTAATAATAATTTCTCAAATATCTAACAGCAGAGAAAGACAGACTGTAACACTAATCAAAGCTGATGGGAGAGTCTGTCTTCGCACATCAGAAAATGTCCTCCCCTTGATTGCTTTAAGTGTTGTATGGATTTATATCCTATGTATTCACTCCAAGCAAAAGATGAAATGTATTAATCGCAGTGTATTTCAATTAAACACAGTGTGATTCTTTGCTTGTTGTAGCTCAGTATTTTAACCTCTAATTATTTCTATCCGAGTCTTACTTATAAACAGTTGCATTCAATGATATTTTAGTTGCTATCCTTGGTAACTCAGCAATTTTTGTTATGAGGTCGATGTACTTAATTTAATTGCCATGTTACTTATAAATTGTCACAATATTGTGTTGTTAATAGATTCAATGGTCTAACTGTGTGTTTGTGTGTGTGTGTGTGTGTGTATGCGTAATTGTGGAGAGTTAAAACAGGCATAATGAAGTAGCAAAAAGCTGCCTTCATCCCCAGACCCCTGAAACAAGCAATTATGGCTAATTTGTCCTTTTAAAAAGACATGGGGAAGCCATTTGTCCTACACACACATAAGCACAATGAGAGAATTCATGTCTCTACCTCCCCCTCCACAAACACTTAGGAGCTAATTATTGTTATTAGCATCATGGTTGAAATCCCTCCACAAGGACATGTCAGCACACTTCAACATCTGTACACTTATTTCTTTCATCAAAGAAACGAGAGAGACGGGTGGAGAGGAGGGAAGAAGTGACACATAAAAATGTCCTGAGATCACCTTGAAAAGGCCTAATCAAAATGTTCTACACTTTCAAGTAATTTTGTTTCGCACACAATGACACCATTTCACAGTGGTAATTGCCTCTCAGAAAATATTGCCCTAATTCATACATGAATATTGATTTAGCCATAAGCAGCCCCATTCCCATTATAGGCACTGCTGCTCTGATTTTACTATTATTTTAATCACACGACCATTATGGACAAACATGTTTACTACAATGACTGTATGTTAACTATAAGACATAGATTAGACTATGGTTTGATTCTCATTCAAGATGAATGCTATAAACATGGGTGAAGATCAATACACTATGGATTAACTTACATACAGTGCATGTCAGAGGAGCAAAAGGGGTAAAGGGTATCCTGCAACAATGTGGCCCAACATTATATGCAATGCCATATAATTAAAAGCAGCATTAATCAACCAGCAAAGGTTCAATTCCAGTTCTTTCTGGGCATAAACAAATTGTACTGGTATTTTAGCCATTTTGGAGCCAGAAGTGACTATATTTGGACAAGAGGGTGGAGCTAGCTGGCTTGGTTAGTAAGGTACATAGGTAATTCATATCAACAGTGACACTAATTGGGATGCTAATTTTGGCCAGCAAAAAAAAGGATAAAGAAAAATGTGCTTGACCTGAACAGTCAACTTCTTACAATGTTTTTTTATTTGTCACAACTGAATGCTTTTACATTTTTAGGCAACCAAAATGCCTAAAAATGTAACTTACTTGAACTGAAAACACACTATGAAAGGGTCCAATTTCTTAGATGAAAAGACAGACAGCACCTAAAAACAAGTCCACTGCCAGTTAAATGTACACAGTGCAGTGGATGCAATTCGCCTCTGTTTTTTGACGGTAGGGGAAACCCACGCAGACACAGGGAGAACATGCAAACTCCACACAGAAACAGGGTTTGAAACTGCAATCTTCTTGCTGGGAGGCCACAGTGCTAACCACTGGACCACCATGCCGCCCCTTTAGATTTTTTATTGGGAATGGAATGGGCCATGAGCCATTCTTCTGGGAATGGGACGAGACAGGAATGAGTTTTGATTGGGTTGGGACAGTAGTATTTTTGTGCGAGTGAGTTGGGACAGGAGTGAAAATCCACTCCCGTGTCACCTTAGATTATAAACTCATTAGTGAAGTGCTTAGTGAAGTAATGAATTAAGTGAGAAGTTTGGGGCCTTTTCTCATAGACTCCAAAGTAATGGGACTTCTTTTCCAACCAGTGGAGTCCTGGAGTGCACCTATACTTCACTGCAGCAAGGGGAAATGTTTTCTTCAGTGGATGTGATCATTTGAGTGTAAGCTGACTGTGAACATATTTTGTGATATACTGTGTGACCATACTGCACTCTGAGAATGCGAGGAAGGACTCACGGTTACCCAGATGATGCCAAATTGCCTTTGTTCATCTCTGCCTATAGATGTATTTTTTAAATTGCAATACTTTGCTCACCAGTCTCGCTAGCAGTATCGCTTGGGATAGCTAGAGCTGAATCCCAGGGGGAGTGGGAGGCAGTTGTCACCACACCATGTCGCCGCTACAGGTGAGTTAGTTTTTAGCTTAGTTATGCTGCCTGTGTACTTTATAGCAGCACAGCATATTTTGAAAATTGCATGTCTCTTGTCTCTCTTGAAAAAAACCAAAGCATCTCCAAACATTTGATTTGTAAGAATTCAGAGGAACGTTTAGCTCTTCCTCCTCCATAATGTGACACGCCTCAGCCTCCATATTAACTGACAGTCCACTGGCAGCAGTGGAGATGAGAGAAACACTTAAGAAGGAATCAATCTAAATGTAATGTAACCAATTTCATACCAAATGATTTTGCACATTTATAAATAATAATGCAATAGGATAAAAATGTATAAATAAATCTTATTTTACCAATGCAAATATGTTAGAAATTATACATCTCGAGTTCATCCTAAATTGTTACCAGTGCACACTTTTTTAATTGGGCCAATTGCATCTTAAACTTTAATGCCAGTGCACCAATGCAAACCGGTGAATCTTACCATCCCTGGTGTTAAAACTTACTGGGTGGATTTTATCTTTACACTTGAAGAGTCACAGTCCCTATAGGGCTCAACATGTTCACATGAATCTTTCTTTGTTATTTTACACAATGGATAGGTCTATCCACTTGACTGGTTAACTTTTCATTGTCTTCCACAAAGACACACTGGAGACTCTGCAGAATAAACACACACACACACACAAAATTAACTGTCTTGCTCTCATCTCTAATGCATCTGTCATATCAGGGGTAAGCCCTTTTGATCTCTCTCTCCGTCTCTCTCTGACAGCTGGCTTGCTGCTCACTGGTCCTAAATGAATTGATATTTCTTCTGGCCACTTGAATTTGTCACTTGACTTCTCTGTGTAATCTTCACTCCTTAGTGACTGCGGTGTATGCCTGTGTGCATGTGCTTGGAAACCTGGGTAACACAGTTCTGTTTTCAATGAAAGCACATGGCTAATAGAGTCACTGACTGTCAGGCTGCCAAGTCAGGCAAAATGCCTCTAGAAGGCCTCCATGATGAACCTGTCAAAGGTGATCTCATTTTTCCTTCAAATACAACAATGAAACGTAATCGCCTGCAGAAGCATGACTAACACAGTGGAAGAGAAATCAGAATTGAGTATTACGGTTTGCATGCAACTACAGTATGTATGGCAAGACTTGTGTTATGTTTAACTTAAATCACAGAGTGCATCTGTTACAAAGTAAAATTATGTATTCTGACACCAGATATTACTAAAAGAGTCTGTAAACTTGAAATTGCTGTGCTGTATGTAGAAGCCACAATGCACAATATTTGGGGGGATGAAGTACGAAAGTGTCAGCAAAAAGGTGACTATATCTTCCAATATATTTCTATAGTCCATCTTTAAAGAATATGATAGAAATATAAACATATTACAAACATTATTTCAATCCACATAAACTGTCAGTGAGTGGGGGTCAACTTATGATCACAATCAATGGGTTTTACCTCCTTGGCAGTTATCATTAATTCCACTGAGGAGACCGAAACCAGCAAATGAATTTATCATACCAGCAAGTTTTGTCTACATAGCCACAGCCTGATGTACAGATTTCTTCATTTGCTCAAAACAGTGTGCGCTGTTTATTCCTCTCAACTCGTCAGACTAGCAAAGCAGCGTGAATACAGAACCCCCTCCCTAAGGAGGTTCACTGGGTTAGGGTTATATGGATCCAATATAGATAGATATATACTTTATTTATCCTGAGGGAAATTCAAGTATCCAGTAGCATACGAAACATGCATACATTAATCATACATTAAGCCTATATTAAAATAAAATTTAAATAACTTATCACACACAGTAGCTGCAATAAAACAGTGCAAAATCAGTAAACAGTGCAAATGGAGTACAGATGGAGGTAAGTGGAGGAAATTGTTCTTTTGTCTATTGTCCTCCCTGCCATGATTGGGAGCTGTTGTACAGTCTGATGGTCAGGGGGACGAAAGAGTTTTTAAATCTGTTGGTGGAGCTATGCTGGGACAGCAATCTGCCACTGAACACACTCCTCTGCCCGATGAAGGTGTTACGCAGATGGTGGTGGGCGTTGTCCAGTATTGACAGCAGTTTGTCCAGGGTCCTTCTTTCTGCCACTGTCACTAGAGAGTCCAGCTCTGAGCCCACCACTGAGCCAGCTCTCCTCACCAGTCTGTCCAGTCGACCGGCATCTCTCTTCTTGCTGCTTCCTCCCCAGCAAACTACGGAATAAAAGAGGACGCTGGCCACCACAGACTGGTAAAACATCTGCAGTAGTTTTTTTGCAGATGTTAAAAGACCCCAGCCTTCTCAGGAAGTACAGGCCCTTTCCACAGGAAAGGGCCTGTACTGTACCATATTTTCTGTCCAGTCCAGCTTGTCATCCAGCTGCAGCCCCAGATATTTGTAAGTCCTGACCACCTCTACATCGCCCCCCCTCGATGGACACAGGTCGGAGATGTGGTTTCTTCCTTCTGAAGTCCACCACCATCTCCTTGGTCTTGGAGGTTTTCAGCTGCAGATGGTTGGTCCTGCACCACTTCACAAAGTCCTCTACCAGGCTCCTGTACTCCTCCTCCTGTCTATCCTTGATGCAGCCAACTATCACAGTATTGTCTTGAGTATTTCTGCATGTGGCAGAGCCCGGTGTTATACTGGAAGTCAGATGTGTACAAGGTGAAGAGGACAGGAGAGAGCACGGCCCCCTGTGGTGCTCCGGTGCTGGTGACCACAGTGTCTGACGTGTGGCCCTTCAGTCTGACGTACTGTGGTCTCTTTGTGAGGTAGTCCGTGATCCATGTCACCAAGCTTGGGTCCACAATCATCTCTGTCAGCTTGTCTCTCAGCAGGAGCGGCCGGATGGTGTCGAAGGCACTTGACAAATCAAAGAACGCCATTCTCACAGCGCCGCTCACCATGTCCAGATGTGAGTAGGCCCTGTAGGAGCAGCACGCCCACCTTATCCTGGTATCCACACTGCAGTGGATCTTAATGGAGTAATGGAATAATATGGAGCTGCTCCCATAGATTGGAAATCCAGTCACAGAGTTGTTTCATAATAAACGTCACTATGCTAGTCACAGCAACAATATCGCCTTGCCAAAACGTGTTACTGTTGTGTACTTTTGTCAAAGTATAAATTATGTTCCTTTTTCTGCCTTTTGCCAGATATATGATATGAAAAACAAATTCTGAATTTCTGTGAGAAAGAATTTGATTTGCAATTCGAAAATGTCAAATGTCAGTCACCTGAACCCAACGAGAAGAGGCTAACAAGCAGGAAGATAACATAAGTGGCATGTGATGTTTTGTTTCTGTATTTGTGTTTTTGCCCTCATATCAGTCTGTCTGTGTGCGTGTGTGTGTGTTCAAGGTCTATAGGTGTAACAGAGGGACCAGAAGAAGAAAAAATGTAAAGCTTACAAAATTTAAATTTTCATTAAAATTTAAAAAAAGAAAAAAAGGGGTCCACTGCCCCATCTGCTTGTCTCCACCTGGCTTCGCTTCAGTCTTTATATATCTGTCTTACTTTGAGTGTGTTGGAGTCCAATCACTCCATATCTCTATCAAAAGCACTCTTGAGGAATATGGCACAATAATATTCAGCATAAAATCAATGGCTTGTTTAATTTAAACAGGGAGGAAGTGGGAAGACTAGGTAATTGCAGAGAAAGGCCCACAAATCAGCCGTCCTTGTTATCCCATTTGATGGACCATTAAACGTCTGCAGGAATAAACATTATTTTTAGCTTAACTACCAGCTTCTGCCGGCTATAGAGTAGATGGGCAAATCATTCCAACAAAAAAAATAAAAGTGGTCTCTAGAGATGAACTGTTTGTTTATTCCATCATACTTTCATTTAAATGTTTTTCTGATGTCATTGACAGCTGACACTGTGTAACATATGAGGCTTTTTCCAGAAAACTAAATCAGTCAGTGCAAGGGGTTGAGGAAAAAATGTTTCATACCGTTTAAAGTGAGACATGTAAACTTTTGAAAGAAGAAATAACAAATTGACATCATAAGCAAAAAAAATGCAACCTTGCTCAATTCAATACACCTCAGTGGCTTTGCTACTTCAGTGTTTGGTCTGATATGATCAGTTAAGTTGACTGCTGTTGCAGAATGTTTGCAAACCTTTCAAGTTCAAGCAAGGTTCAATTTATTTGGCATTCTACAACACAAGGCTGCACAACAAAGTTGTAGCCCCCTTCATGGTACAGACACAGAACATATATACAAATATTTAAAATGAGAATAGAATAAAAATAAAAACAATACAATCACTTATACATTAAACAAAGGTAGTGGCACAGTCTGAGGAAAGAAGCTGCTTTGGAGTCTGGTGGTACTGCAGCAGACACTTCTGGATCACTTTTCAGATGGCAGCAGGGTGAACAGGCTGTGGCTGGGGTGAGTACTGTCTTCCTTTGGGCTCTGCACAGGTACGGCTATGGGTGTGGATACCACTGTTGTTCCAACATGTCCTCATAAATGACAAAATAGGTTGATTGTCATGTATCCCAAAACGTTATATATGAGCGTTTCCCCTATCAGTCCAGCAACATTCTGTATTATTTATTTTGTATGCAAACTGGTGAGGGTGCAAGTTAGCTGTCTTATTGTTTTTGATGTGCTGGAGAACCAGTTTTTCAAAGTGTACCTCACTAGGAGACATTTATGTTGTTTCTTGCTTTTCATTCCAGTCCCTCTCTGTCATGTCACCTTGTGATTTCTGTAAAGCAAATAATGAGGGGAAATCTTACCACTTTTCAGCAAAAGTTAGAGGTTAGCTGCCTATTATTTTCAAAGTTATGAAAAAAAATTTTTTTATGGTACATCAGCTCATAAAACACAATTTTAGCATTGTTACCACGCTTCCTTTCCTTCAAACCCTAGTTTTTATGTTATGAGCAAAACATTAAAATTAGTCCGATAAGCTAACACTGCAACTTTTAGTAATGTCAGTATTTTATAACCTGGGCCCTATTGTTTTAAACATATGCTGTGATCTAAATGATTTATAGGTACAAAAACATTTGGAATTGGTCCAGCTGATTTTCTGCAAAATGTTTTAGTTTGGATCTGAATTACCGTTAGTTACTAAAATAGGGACCATGAATAAAAATTTAGAAAGTACCCTTTAAGCTCAGTCATGGACAAAAATATACTATGTACCATAGTTAATCCATCCAAGTATCATCCAGCACAGTTGAATGTTAAAGCCAATGCGGGAATTCCTCAACATGTTGTTCCTATGATGGTAACTAGAACTGTGACAAAGTCAACATGAAACCTGCAATTTCTATCTAAAAATACAAAGTCAATACAACAAGTGGTTAGGATCTCAGGAGTATCTACCCCCTCCTCTAATGTGTGTCTTGTTGGTGATTTTGCCAGATATGCTGCTGGCTTGATTGAAATGCTATAACACGGGATGTTGTCACTTGTTTGCAACAACCACAACAACACAATCCCCAAATTTGGTTTTTCTTGCTCTGGCAAATATGGCTTTGAGTGTGAGCAAACAACCAGACAATGATTTAATTCTAGAAAACAACTGCGTGATTTTGACCGTTGCAAATTCATCCCAGCAGCAGCAGGGACTGTTTCAGTAGAAGCAGTAATATGGAAATGACTTGGACTATGAAATAGGTTGATTTTACTGGGTAGATGATGATAGGAGGCCACCTCACCATCTTCACCTGACTGACTGAGGAAATTACTCTTTCTCTATCTGTCACTGTAGTTACCCTGCTTATATTTGTCTCTGTTTTAGGGAACAAAGCAGATATATGTTAGATACTCATGTAACCCCCAGCTCCTCTCTTATTTGTCACAGATAAGGTTTTTTTTATGTTGCCCTTGATAAATTTCCCCCTGGGGAGTTGTCAGAAATTAACTTTATCTGGTCTTTAATTACACTACATGTGCCCTGATGCATCTCTCGTGTCCCCCTAAACCCCGACATCACCCTCCCCAGCCCACCCCGACAATGTCATTTTCAAAGCTATTTTAAGGCGATGTGTGATTATCAGTGACATTGCTTGACATGTGCCTGAAGACTGTGTCTCTCTACACTATCTCTGCTCTCGCCTTCTGCCTCCCTCTCTTTTTCTTTCTTTCTGTCTCTCTAATCAAAAAGCCAAACCATGCAGACAGCGCAGAGCAAATAACAAGTCACTCCCCGTGGATGTTTGAAGATGACTGAGCAACCGGGGCGATGAGAGAGGAAATACTCTCTGATCGTTCCTGGTCTTAAAGCCAACACAATATTTCAGCCCATATTTTTGCGCCAGTATTACTTTAATTCTATTGAAAGAAGTACTCAGTACTCAAAACAAGACTCAGTATTAGTGGTATTAATACTTTACTCCTCAATCCAACCACCCCAAACACCTTACATAATGATGTATAAGACCATTAAAAAACAGCATTTTAACAAAGTTGCACTGCTAGTCACTATTCGCACGAAAATCTTTTTTTGTGGATAAAGACATGTTATTTGTGATGTAACAATGGATGTAGACTTTCTTCCAAATGCTTAGATTTGTAGAAGCAGTCCTCTACAATCCCAGGAATTTCCAATTGTTTAGAAAAATAGAGATCAAGAAGATCAAACATTCATGAATTTTGGATTTGGAGTCCTTACATATTGATTGGCCTATCAAAATGCATGGGCAGCACTAGTGTTGCAACTGCTGCAACTAGCCAGCTAAGATGAGTAAACAAAAACACTGAGTTTTGGAGATGTGTCTAGAGAGCTTAAGATGTCCTTTGGATGACGTAGGTTGGATAAATGCCATGTGTAATAACACTGATACTCTCTGCCCAGTATCCTTGCAGTTATGTCCATATTGAACAATTCCATGTCTCGTGATTTGCATACATAGCCAGTGTCCAATGAAGGAAGTAGTGTTCCCTTAATGTAGCAAGGTCAGGGTGGTAAATGGGAATGTAGCGATTCAAACTTCCATGCAGGAGTCCGTCCTGTCTCTAACCATAACCATGATCTTTCCCTAACCGTAACCAGGTATTTAACCCTAACCATATTCTAACCACGGTATACTTTCCATAACCACAATCCTGCCCTAAGAAGAAAGCAAGAATTTAAAAAATCTTGACATGGTTGCAAAAAGAAGCATGGGAATGAACATAATGCTGGGTTTTGAAGAATCATCCAATGATGTTCTTGTCCAACCATGGAGCTGGATAACACTGTATAAAAACAGTCAGTGATAAAAAAGGACCCCTGGTTTTAAGCATGCAAACAATTAAAAAAATGCTAATGCACTTATGCTAATCATAAGTGTATGTACAACAGTTCTTATTTGTCACATAAATTATAAAGTGAATCTTAACCTAACAAGTGGCGTGTTAGAAACTAAGGAGCACTTCAGCATTGTTATTCAGATCTCATGCCCCCCCCCCCACCACTTTCTTCATGCAAAACCAAAAGAGTGACAGAGAATGTTTTTAAGTAGCAGTCAAGTCTGGGACAAAATCACCATTTATATTATAGCAGGTTTTGATGGCAAGCAGTGAAACACAGATGAAATTACCCATCTACCTTCCCTCAGAATGTTGCCAATGTATCATAGCCAGAACAAATACAACATAATTACATAATTAATCAGATCATGTATGTTTCCTTTCCCTTCCTTCATTTTTCTGTTCTTTTATACAAGAGTCAAACGCATGTAATCACTTGTTCTGTAATGTAATCTGATCAGGGCCATGTAATTCTTCATTTTCCAACAGCTCCCTGGAGCAACGGATCTAAGAGAGAGATGAATGTGGCTGAGTCTCTGTCCCTCCTCTCTCTGTCTCTCTGCTGTCCTTTCTCTAAATGTGGCTCCTTCAGTGTGGTTAACCGCTTGGCCATGTAGCTGCTGGCAGCTGTATCTTCTGCCACAAGACAATATCTCTCCTCCTCACTTGTCTCTCCATCTATCCGCCCATCCACCCATGCTCTACTTCCCATTTATCCTCCCCATCCTCATCTCCTATAGTCAGCTATTCCTGTTCTTTCTCCTCATCCTCCCCTTTCGTCCCTCACTTCTTCTCTTTCTCCTCTCTCCTCCCTCCCTCCCTCCAGTGGCGACACAAACCATCAGGTCCCATCTATCTGTGTGTACATCAGCAATTAGAGTGTCGTGGCAGCCAAATGCCAGCCATGTCCCCAAGCTACACACACACACACTCAAAGGCTATGCCCTGACAAAACAGCGAGAGAACAAATCACACCATAATTTATAATCTCGCTGCGCTAAAATCTCATTATATTACAGACATATGGATTTGGCGGCATGCACGGCTGGGGAGCGGGTGCTATAAATTCCACCAATCGTAAATTATTAAAGGAAAGATAGAAATGACCGTCGCCTGTCCAGATTAGCTGTAAATCACACTCAAACATGGTTTGTTTAAGGAATTAAGTCCCACGTGGTGTAAAGGACCTAACAGGGTATTACTTTAGTCGCTGAGTGGTAGGGAGGGTCAAGTTTGAGCTGCCTTAAAATATCAAAGGATTATGGGTTCAAGCCATAAAATAGAGAAGGTTTTCCTGCTAGGAAATCATGTCTTTATCTTTATATACACCAACCAGCTGAAGAAGAAGAAAAAGAAAATTGCTTCACTACACAGCCCCCCCGCCCCCCACCTAACTGGTATGTTTCACCATTTAAAGAGTGTGCCCAGTAGCCAAGCCAACAAGCAACATAAACAAAGCAGAAGCCCACAGCTTGTCACACCCTCTCCACTCTACTCATCTCAGTCCAGCCCTCCTAGTTTAGAGTTTTGAAAAAGTGGAATTCAATTTAAAGATAAACCCGGCTGAGCAGAGGTGAAAGCAGGCTGTGAGAGGGCAGACCCGGCCTTTTGCTGTCAGCTTGGCTTTTCATTATCACTCTGTCTTTCCAGAGATGTCAGGGGTTTCACAACACAAGGACATGACTCAGTTCAGATGGATGCGAAGACATCTGCTGAAAAACAGAACAAGCCCTGATGTTAACCTGTGTCAACACGCAATGTTGTACTTTCATGTCATGCCATCATGAGGCGAGGGGAGCTCAGTGTGTGGGAGAAGATGGCTTTTCAGCCATTTCTTGCATTTGAGAACATACAAGTACTTATTATGTGTTAATTGATGTTCAGAATAACAAAAAAACACAATTAATTTTCCATAAATACTATTATTCCAAGGCAAAACGTGTGTTTAAACAACGCAATTAGGGACATGTTTCTGGTTTCTATGAGACATGAAATATAATCCAGGAAACTCCAGTTTGATTTCTGGAAAGAGTTTATATTCTTGTTATCGATGTATTGTTGTGGAGGCACAGATGGATATTTAAAAACCTAGTCAAATAAAACCAAAAGTAGCACCTTTAATACCTTTAAGCACATTCATAGTATCTTCTGTCGCTTAAATCTGCATGGGGAATGTTTTTCCTCTTGAGTGGGGGGAGAGAAGCAGTGCAGATGCCTCAGCAGTGAAACAGGTGCTATCAAAGTGCTTCCTAGTCAATACACACAGAGGCAGCATTTAAAAACATCAGAGGGTTGGACTGAAGGGTGGCATTAGACTTTGAATGGAGAAGGATCTAATACATGGATGGTCCTCTTCCTCAGTCAGTCCATTGACTCCAAACTGAGCCTATTAGCAAGACAACACACCACTAATGGCACTGCTACTGCTCCTCATGTGTATGTAGACCACCCAGCACACACACACACAACCCTCTTCACTTTTCCCACGCTATTGTTACCTGGCACATTGGTATATTATAGCATGAACCAGATAAAAGTCTGAGTTCCATTAGAAAACTATCAGACATCTTGTATGATGAACTGTAGGTGGAAATTAGATGTAATCAGCCTTATTGACACAGCCCTACAGATCTTGGATGCATCTGAAGGCAAGAAACAATTTTTTGTACCTGTTTCTGTTGTGTTTAATGTTAAGTTGAACCATCATTCTGGACCTCCAAACATTTCTTTTTGGCTGCTACAAGTCTTTTTGTGTGTGTGATCAGGCTTATTTAACTTAATGAATATGATCTGGAGTTTTGTGACTTGACTGTTTCTGTAAAGGGTATCAGTATTATTTATCATATACATAGCATGTGTAATTATCTTTTTCTTTTTATGTTATATGTTCTGTTTTCTTTCCCCTATGAAAATCAGTCATACTTTTATTGCAGTATCCCAGTTTAGCTCAGTATTTCATTAGTTTTAGGAGAATGTCATGGGAATCAAAAAATAGTTTTTTTCTTCTCAGTAATTGTCCTGTCCTTTACAGTAAAATATTCAATGGGTGTTTAAACCCATGCACACTATATTACCATTCGTTTTTAGCAGACATTTTTTTCTTGTTAATACAAAGTGATTAGTATATATTTTTCCAAATGTGCTTTATTGTAAAAAGTCATTTATGCCAGAGTTTTCCCACTTGCCATGAAAACGAATTTTTGTTCCACAGTGTGCCACCAACGGCATTAGTTGCTTACAGTTACCGACTCAAACTGACTAACAACAGAAGAAAGAAGTTAAAGCTTTTAGTAGTATTGGTCAGTTCCACAGGTGTCCAGCAGGGGGGTGTAGTGGAGAGGAAGACGAGGGACCCCAGGCCTCTCTTCAGAATGTCTCTCCCATGCTCCCTCAGCCTGCACACACACTGTCCTGAAAACACAGAAACACTTTGTTTTACCCAATGCTCCAATTAAATAATATAGTTAATAATATAAATAAATGTTCCATGTGTAATATTCCAGGGCTAATAGTTGGGGGTAAAACTCCACGTTGGACGTGTATCATAAATTAGCTGTGCCTCTTATTTTCCCATAATGTACTCTCACAGTTTGTTACAGTGATGGTCAACGAGCTGACAGTGCTTTGTTGCTGGTTATAGAAGGCCATGTACAGTCATGAAGGCGGTCTAATCAATGAAGTCCAAAATTACTGTCACGTGACTGTTTTCTCTCCATTCAAATACGCAAAAATAAATAACTTAGGCCTAATTCAAAACAATCACAGATGCTAGCGGTCATTTCTTTAAAAAATAATCCAAGACTGATTGTAAGCTAGGTTTGGGGGATTTAATACAATTAGCCTATATAGCAAATAAAATAATCATACTTTATTTGTAAATCTCTTACAAGTACTGATTGATCGATGCTGGGACTTGGCCACGCAGCAGCAGTGAACTTCCCTCTGTGTCACTAACTTCAGTCTCTAGTGCGCACTTTATAAGAGTGTCTGGTAGTCCACCTCTTTTTGTTAAGAGGTGGACTTCATTGGCTTTATGGCGAGCAGTCTCTCCAACGGGTGAGGGGGGGGGTAGTGAANAATTCATTCACTTTGCGCACAAAGCGCAGTGGAAATCACCCAGGGGAACGAAACACCAGACAGAGGGAGAGGCAGAGGATTGGGGGCAGTTGAGAAACAGTGCACACATACACAGTAACAGAAAATAAAATACGAAAATTTCCCGAAAGTTCCTTTGATTCTTTCATTTAAATTCACCCTTGATGGTAAAAGCCAGCTGTTGGTAAGCTGACTTTGTCACTTTCTCATGGCAGAAACGTTGTCACTATTGATTTTTGTCTTGCAAAAAAATGACACTAATATAGGACATTAACACTGTCCGGTTCCCTGATCTCTCACAGTAGATCCAGATTCTCTCAAAACGAGAAAGAGCGCAGTCCACTGTTTTTAGCGCTGGTATAAAAAAGCTCAGCTCACTGAAATGACTAAGAAGCCATGATTATTTAATAAAAGTGTATTGTTTTAACCAAGAAAAAGAAGCAGAGGTGTCTTGTCAGTCAGTCAGTCAGTCAGTCATTGAGCGACCCGAGCGCTGCGCGGCAGCACTGCACCTCGGAGCGCCCTGGACACCCCTCCCTCCCTCTCCACCACCTCCCCCGTCCACCCCCACGCTCTCCGCTCAGCCTCGCGCAGCCCAGCTCCAGCCTCACACACGTCGCCGTTGAGCACTGTTAGACCCCCCCATCCCCTCGCATCACCACCACCACTGCCTGCCACCGTCTCTGCGATCCTGCGCTCCCTCACCGGCTTCACTCCTCTTTCCTCTCACTGATCGTCCCTCTCGGTGTTTCAGCGGAGGGGCTGCACGCGCGATTGCGCTATTGATACCCACTTTACACTGTGTTTGTGGAAAGTCGGCCTCTCTCTCTCCCTCGCTCTCTCTGTCCTCCTCTCTGGCTGCGCTTTGGTAATCTAACAGGGAGGTGTTAACTACTTTTGCTTCCACAAAGCGCCTCCCGTTATCTCCGGTGCTGCTGCGCAAGAGCCAGAAGGGCAACTGCTACTGATATTCCCACTTGGCAGAAAAGTTTTCCGTTTGTTGTGAGGATAAAAAAAGAAGCCGGAAACCGAGGAGTCGTCTGCAGAAGAAGCGGATTGTACTACCGCGAGGTGAGTAACACTGACTGTCTTTTTGTTGTTGTTGTTGTTGTTGGGTTTAAAGCTTTTACAGTTTGTGCTTCCACGCCTTTTTCGCTTTCCGCCGCGCCTTTCAGTTTTGGAAGCGGATTTCTTGTCGTTTCCATAAACTTTCTCGGGGATTGTGCGCTTTGGTCGTTGTGCACGGTGGCGTTACCACGCGCGAAAAAAATAGAAAAAGTCACGGCACCGTTTGTCTGCGTTTGGACACCGACTTTTACTCGTGTGCGCGTGAGTGCATGTACGTTTGTACCTGTTTCTATCGAAGTGTGTCCGCACTGGCGTGCGTGCGCATGCCAGATTCCCAAACAAGAAAGTGACTTCTTGAAAACACTTGTTTCAGTATAGTGCGTGTCAGTGCCCCATCATACATTAGGGCATTACAAGTGTTCTGCGCGAACCATATTTAAACTTTTAACACTCTAAATACTTATGTTGTCTTTGCTTTGAATGATTAGATTCTGTCAATTATTCTCAAACCTCCAAGTAAAATAATGAAAAATGCTATCAAACTCTTCCAGATAAACTGTAATCTTGATTATTTCTGCAGAGCTGCCGAGATCCTCTCCCATCGTCAATCACGAACGTTAGTCAGCAGGCCTACAGTGAATATATTTTTTTAAAAGTTGAGTGTTAGTTATTCACATGAAGGCAGCAGTGCTTATAATTTAACTGGACCATTCTATAACAGGTTTTCAGTGAAAGTTACTGTTGCTGTGGAGCACTAAAGCGCTCATAATGCCGCATATTGGCCCCGTTAGATGGGGTCCAATAAAGCACCTGATGAGGCTGATTTTAATGAATAACTAACACAAATATACATTTATGAAGGACTCCTGGACCACAACCATAATGTAATAATGGGATCATTAATTTTCATATAAGAATATGCGTTTTAATCTCCTATTTTGAACTTCTAGTTTTATCTAACCAAATGTGACTTTAATAATTGAAATAAAACAAAATTACCAAAGCGCTATGAAGAGAACTTGTGGGGAAAAAAGAGAGAAAAGTGTTTTTACAGGAAACCCTCCCCCTGTAAGCGTGTGTAAATGCAAGCCCTTTCATATGCGCTACAAATTATTCTCAGTTTCTCTCAGTCTCTCTCAAAGAGAAACAGACGGCTTGAATTTAAAAAGAAGGCGACTCGCTGCGTAGCATGCGTGTACACGTGCACAAACGAGCGTACACAAACACACACACACACACACAGGCCTACACACAGTTGGGAAACACCTGTTAACTAGGGAGCCACTATAATTTACATCCTCCCCCTAAATAAGCAGCGCCCAGCCAGAGGAAGTCCCGGGGGCCTTCCAGCTTCATGGCCGAGCACGGTGAGCCAAAATCGGCTTCCCCCAAGCGCAAGGTCCCGCTGCTGTTAATGTGTCGGTATTACCGGATACAACATTCACTTTTCATTTACATTTTGGATTTTACCGTGTCTCATCAGGAGGAAAATATTATCACATTTAACAGGAATCAACTTTATTTTTAGATCTTTTTTTAGCAAACGACTTTCCGGCCTTTATGATATGAGTTTGTGTATTTTTCTTTCTATTTTGTATGTCGTCCCCGCTCATATTCTCAAAGGCTTGGAGATTTTATTATTATTTTTTGTTGTTAAAAAAAAGTTGTTACTCTGAGTGCTGGGTGCAGGCAAGGAACCCGTTGATGAAACTGCCTTTCTTTTTATTTCTGTCACTTTCTCCGGACTCAACTTCTGACCTATAGTTGAAGAAATATTTCACAAATTTGTGCTCACTACCTTATTTCTTTGCTCGAGTTCCCACCTGGTCTTAATCAAATCTATTTCGTTTTTGTAAAGACCTCACTGAAGCAAACAAGTGAGCAGTCGTGTACGCGCCCGGATCAGCCCGCATTGCCGCACTAAGCCCCAACACTCAGATCAGGAAAGAATAAAATGAGTCGTGTGGGAAAAATGCAGCAGACCTATTAGTAGTAATTTTCAAGTTGAAAAGTCCTCTCAGTGCCAGCAATAAATAGCGCGTAAAAGCACACTTTTGGAGCGAAGGTGCGCCCGAGGCAGATCATGGAACTGTGAGGACTGAATTATAGCACCTAAAAAATCTCAAACCCCAAATCCGGATCTAGTGAACCCAAATGAAACCATTCAAATTGATTATATCGATTCTCAAATCAACCCCTGACTTCTAACACTAGTCGTGCCTTTTCATTTTCCAACCACAAACGCTGACTATAATTATCTTTTAAAAGTGCAACATTGTGAAGGAGGAGAGTTGTTACAAAAACATATTATTTTCAACATTTTAAAATGGCAGCAGCTACAGTGAAATCATGGTTGAATGTAGTCGAGTTTTTTTTCATCGTGCGGGGGTAGTTTTAGTTTATTGGCATATTTCTTATTGACAAAATTTACTTATCAGGAGAGTGAGCACTTTAATTTTTCCCCCTGTAATTATCCGTGATGAGACATGTCATTTCTCTATTAAAGGCTACGGTACATAACCCATTCCTCTACTATTTGTAGATACCAGTAAATGCATTCATTTAAATTAATAATTTTGAATATTAATGTAATGCAGAGTACAGATTTATGTGATGTGCTATTTTTTAGTTTAATGTTATACGCAGGAGGCGGTTTTATAAAACACCTCCAAATCGCAGCTAAAGTCTTGTGTTTTTTTAAATTATATGTTAATGAGACCTTCAGAGCTATTGATTTTGGTTACACTGAATTATATTAAGGGTTAAAATGTATTCAGAGGATAATCTAAATAGGCCCGTCCTACCCGAAAAGCCATTTTTAATTAAGACAAATGAAAGCTGCATTATTTTCTAATACACATGATTGCATTTTTTCTGTATTTAAAAGTGTTTGTGGTCTTTTAAAAAAAATGCTGTCATCCAGTATCATACACCATCTTGTCAGTTTCTGTATCATTTTCCGCATCAGTTTTCAGACCTCAGTGATTTATAGGCCGCCGCTTAAATTCTCTGTATTAATAAGTCATTTATTTCACGTGCACATTTAAACGCGACAGGAGAGTCTGATATTTGTATTCATAAATTTCAATGAAAGTCGCATTTTGATTGTAACTTTTGGGTGTTTTTATTATAAGTTTTTATGTGCATTAAAGTCTCTTTGGTATTAATTCAGAGCCCATGCCTCGGAGCCCTGGGACACAGATAGGCTATAAATCACACATAGGCCTAATGGTGCCGATTTTCAGCTACGAATGTAAAAGTTATTGTATTTGACATTGTTTTCATGAGGAAATCTGCATATTTGTTTGCTCAAACAAATTAAATATAATAGCCTTGATTTTTGTTTCCAAGTCTCAGTATATATTTGTCTATTTTATTGTCTTACTTATTCATTTAAACCTCCTCCTCTTCTCTATCTGTCTCCAACCTAGAATAGTCTAAGTGCAAAGAAGAGGGGGGAAAGTGTCTAGGTTGGAGGAAAAGGAGCAAAAGATGATTTATTTGTCAGCGTTTTCGACCCCCCTCCCTCTCCTTCTCTCTCAGCAGTCAGCTGTTATTGCTCGCCATTGATCTCTCTTGCTCCCCTCCTTTGCGCAGCGAGAAGTGAACTAAAATTAATGTCCATTTCACACCTCTCTCCTGGATCGATGGCCGCAGGGAGAGAAGTTTATTTTAATTTGGATCCGAAGAAGCGCCCAGTCCGAACCAAAATATCCTCCCACCTGCTTAATTATCAGGAAGCCAGTTAACTATCACTTTTTATCGTGACGGAGAGAATCATTAAAGCAGCTGGTAAGCAGCTTCAAATTCATATTCATCAGATGACAACGTTTTTATTAGAGAATTAAAAGCAGAAGTGTTTTCCCCCCTTAATGTTGGAGCGGATTGATGCTGCTCAAAAAGTTTTATTTACCGCCACCTGTCTGAAAGAGATGAGTGATCAAGAATTTAGAAGCGGATACAACCCCCCGCCACCTGCTCTCCCCCGCCTACATAATTTTTCTTTAAAATGTCATATAGTATATGTTTTCAGGCCTTTATATAATCTCATCCAAAAAGGCTTCTTCTCATATTTGGGAATATTAATGCGTCACGACGCGCGCATTACATTACTCCCCCCCCCCTCCCTCACCCACAGCACGACACTGATAGTAAATTACCCATGGATCCCTCAGTCACGACTAGTTTGATGACCCCCCTCGGTCTATTAAGTCCTATCAATATGCACTAATTCCTCATTCTTTATTAAAAGCAGGACCAACTTCCCCACTTCTTCACCTTCCCTCCCCCTTTCTTCATCTCCTCCCCTTCTCATCCCCTCTCGTGTGTGTGTTTTATTATTTTGTTGTGCTAATAAACACTACATACGGGAGCTAATTTGACATGCAGACGGTAATTGAAATAAACGCGTCGCCGGTAAATAACAAGTGTTTGAACACGCAGACACGAGAGCGGGCCCCCTCGGAGAGAAAATGCGTTCTGCGCGGTCTGCATCCTAAAACTTTGTGTTATTGTTGTCTTGTTATCGCTGTTATAATCACCATAATTAAGTGCGAAACGCCGGATGCAATCATTTAATGGATGGATATTGTAGGGCTGTCTCGCTTATCAAACGAACCAAATGTTTTACCTCACTGGAAATTGCAGCCTGTCCGCAACGCAGATTGTGTGGTTTGGGGCGATTATGATTGATTTGTCCAATATACCGTGCTTGAATCAAAAGTTTTTCTTTGACTTTTCCCCCACACACTTTTTTTTTGCATGTTTATTTATTTTTTTTAGGAAAATAGACACTTGAAGCTTTCTTCCTTTCATTGTGTGATCAATGAACGTCAAATGCGATGCTTATCATATTAAGCTTCCCATTGCTTGTCATATTTTAGAAAATATATGTAAATGCAAAAAAAAAAGTTTGGAAATGCTTGGTTTTGATATTGAGATGATTATTTCTAAGGAACTGAGCAAATCAGAATGCTGCTGCAAAGCTGAGGTTTATCCTCTTCCTGCAAAAACGTATGCAGACCCAATTATTCCTTTTATTGATGACAGGAAAGGGGAGTAGCTCATGTCCAGTCATTTTCTATTGGAAGGAAATCACTCCATGCAGGGGATGCAGCACTGTGTTTAATGGTTTGATTGCATTGGAGAAGGCAGCCACTGGTAATGCCGTTATATGGGGAAATATCAGTTGGACACGGTATTGGCAACAAGAGAAAGTCAAAGAATTAGCCTAATGGGGGAGAGGAGTTGTGTCGGATGTCAGATACTTTCTATTCTCTATATTGCTCTGTGTCTCTTTCTCTCTGTGTCC
>JAPMOB010238338.1:0-38934 GCA_029875015.1 Lepomis gibbosus | reverse complement strand
CCACTGCAGCAGCTTTACCTGTAGGCTATAAGCTACAGTTTATATATCAGCAAGTTTCCTACCGTGGTTCAGGACTTCAATAACCTGCTAGGTACCACAACAGGGTTCCTTTTATTAAAGTATGTTACAATAGCGGGCTTCAATGATTTTTCTGTGTGCACGACATACTGCGTCCTCCTCAAACTGAACACTGCGCACTGGATAATTGATGGCACTGCAGTTCCGTTTCAGCACCACGCGCTGTCCCTCCCTCCTCCTTCCTCTCTTAAATCTGGGTGTCTCGAGCGTCCCTGCAGCGTCCCGCGTGCTTCGTCACGCCCCCGTGCAAACTTCATGATGTTTTGGCTAAAAGAGTGTGTCTTTTCCCTCCAGGGGTACCTAAGTCGTCGGTGCCAATTTGTACATGTCGTAAAACTTTATTGTCTGAGGGAATTTTATGTGCGTAACATGTCACAGGGGTACGTGTCTCTTAAAATATACATAGTCTAGGCTTTGTTCAACAAGGTGAGTATAAACGTCGTGTAGGCCACCGTCATTTACGTATCCAGTAAACACTTTGGGGGTAATGGCGATGTTTTTTAGGAGGCGAGGAAGGTGTGCAGAGAGGGGGGGAGGGAGAGAGAGAAAAAATGCGGAGAAATAGCGCATTCCATGGGGTGTGGTCGTCCCAAGGGGGCAGCCGGCAGGACCAACTCTCTGAGGTACACGAGCAGTTGTTTTTGTGTAGCCTACATTTCAAGCTAAATTGTTTAATAAATAGCAGCACAACACTGAAAATACTCTCACAGGTTGACAACCAAAAAGGTTTTGCATGTCTTTCACTGACGCTGTTGTTTTCATTAAAAAAATCATCAATAATATCGATTCTTGCACAAATATAGTTCCTCGAGTTAGGAGCTATTATGTATCATGTCATCATGTTGCAGATGGAGCAAACGAAAAAGAGGCAAAGACACTGAATCAAATAAGGGAAGCGGCAACTCTCCCTACAACTTTGAGCAGAAATGAATTCATTGAATGTGCAGCGATGTTAAGTACATCATACTGTGAAGTGACGGTTTGTAGATTTCTCCAGGGTTTCTCCTCTTCCCTGCAGGGAATATTATTGCCATGTAAGCTACTGACAGCACAGCTTTCTCCAACAGAGAAGCCTGAGTCAGCAGTCGATTCATCAGTCCTGCTGCAGCAGCTCATGAACACGCTGTTCACCATACATATATGTCACCAGCAGAAGCACACAAGGCCTATAAAGCAGAAAAAGAGTCTGAGTGAGTTAAGTGTGAGTTAACTTAAATTACTCACTTGATGTGAGGAGTAAGCAAAAAAACTACAATAAAGCACTTAAACAGAATGTGAAGGAGTATCCAGTTGTAAACTCCTTCAACATGAGGCTTATTGATTACTTAAGTTTTAAATGGTACAACATTTATGAACAGAACTGCTATGTCCTAACCTAATAACAATAATATTATTACTGATATTATTATTACAACATAATAATAATTGTAACAACAATATTACTACCATTAATACTAATATTACAAAGCATCTTTCCGTTATTCCCCTCTCCTACGTCCAGGTGTCAGTGGAGATGGACATGAGCAAACCAGACCTGACTGCTGCGCTGAAGGACATCCGGGCTCAGTATGAGAACCTGTCGGCCAGGAACCAGGCCCAGGCAGAGGAGTGGTACCGCTCCAAGTTTGTCAGTGTGACCGAGGCGGCTGCCCGCAACCAGGACTCCATCAAGCACTCAAAGGAGGAGCTGAGTGAGTACCGCAGGCAGGTGCAGGCCCGCACCCTGGAGATCGAGGCCCTCAGGGGCCACAACGAGGCCCTGGAGAGGCAGATTGCCGAGATGGAGGATCGCCATAACAATGAAATGGGAGAGATGCAGGTATGTAAAAGACACAGGGTAGCTAGATTTTGGTGTTTTGAAATTTTAATTTTATAATTAAACTGACCTTCATATAACCAGGTAAGTTTCAATGAAACTTCTTTGGCTAGGGGGCCCTGGCCCTGACCGAGATAAAAGCATAATGCAGCATAAAAAGTTTCAGAAAATTAACAAGGCGGTCATTTACCACAGAATTTACAATAGTCTTGAATTCTGCTAGAGATATCAGACACAACATCGGGGTTGTAATTAGAGGAGCGTCTTTTATGAATCACTAATGTTAGAAATGAACACACTCCTTGTTCAGTGGGACAAGATAAAAAGTGGCACATTTTCAAGCTGTCTCTGTTCACAAGACCGTGAAAAAAATGATTAGTGTTTCATTATCTAATTGTGTTTGTTTGTGTATAGGATACCATTCAGCAGCTGGAGGCTGCCCTGCGCAGCACCAAAGGAGAAATGTCCCGTCACCTGCGTGAATACCAGGACCTGCTGAACGTCAAGATGGCGCTGGACATCGAGATCGCTGCCTACAGGTTGGCTACATTACAAACACAGAAGCAATCAGCAGTAAACATCAATTTAAATGTTACCTTTTACGCAAGCCCCCACCGATTGCTTACTTTAAATATTCATATACAGAAATTGATTAGATACATTACATCCACTATCTTACGGCTTACGGAAACCTTTTGAAAATCCACTGCATGAGGCAAAAAAAAATGCAGTTGTTTTTAGTGTTATATTTCAGAGATAAGATTTTTAAGCACATGTTTTCAGCTGATACAACCTTAACAAGTGAAACATACAGTTGATACCTCAATGAGCTTCACCTCCACTCCAACATTTATATGAAGCAGTTTTAGAGTTAAATTCTTCTGGGGCGACCGGTGGACTAGTTTTTCTAGTTTTAGTTTTTAAGATGCATAGTAATTGCGATGTCACCAGTTTAATTCCTACCAAGTACTATTGTTGCATTGTTGTTCGTGTGTGTATCTATATCTATATATATATAATCACTTAGAAAGTGTGGTTTAAAATAATGCACTAACAAATGTAATAAGATGTGAAATGTGATAATGTGTGGGCAAATATACTGAAACAGACAGCAGGGGCACTGCTGCTGATACTCCAGTGACATTAGATCCCTCAGGAAAGTTCCACTGATATAATAATAGCAACCAAACCAGACTAGAGGTGACGTCATCTCTTGTCCCCCATCTGTCTATCTCTCCGTCTGTGCAGGAAACTGCTGGAAGGTGAAGAGTGCCGCCTCAGCTCCGTTGGCGGAGCCATGGTCCAGTCCGGCTACCCGGGCTTCTCTTACATGTCAGCCCGCACCTACACCCTCGGAGCCTCGAGGAAGTTCGGAGCCAAGCCTGCGGAGGAGGAAGAGGAGGCGGAAGAAGAGGAGGAGGAAGAGGGAGAGGAGAACGAGGAGGAGGGAGAGGAGGGAGAAGAGGGAGAGGAGGGCGAGGACCAGGAGGAGGGTGAGGGTGAGGGAGAGGATGGGGAGAAGGAGGAGGAGGAGGAGGAAGAGGAGAAGGAGGAGGAGAAGGAGGAAAAAGAAGAGAAGGAGAAGAAGAAGAAGGAGAGCCCGACCGGCAAGAACAGCAAGAGCTAAACTGCTTGTGTCAACATCATCTTCATCATTATCAGTAACACATTCCTCATCCCACCAATCACTTATATGGATCTGGTCTCTGTTCACATCATCTCTGTCACACACAAACACACACTGCACAACTCTGCACACTCCAGATGCCTCACACCTGCTGTGTTTTTCTCTCTGTTTGCTCCGTAATGCCGAAGTCATTGGTACAACCTTTAGTAGATGGAGAAGGAGCTTTAGACGGGAACAGATGTATTACAAGGCAGAAGAGTTTAAGTCATTTACATACTTTGCAGAGGTCGTCATGATTTAAGATCCCCTCAGTGCAGAGAGACCTGCAGAACAGCTGTAATAGCAATAGGTGGCATGATGTCACACTAGATGATTTTTCCTCATATGAGCAACAGTAAATGTGCCATTCCTGATCAATACTCACGGTGAGAGCAATCAAACCTTGAAAGTAACAACTTTGTCAGCACACAGACTTTAGGAGAAACGCACAGCTCTTGCCAGTCCAACTTTTATGGTGCTATTTGATTTTTACATATAAAAGTTGGGGAGTACTGTAAGTATAAGATGTCATCATAGACCGAAGCTCATTCCTGAATGACGGCTTGTTACGCAGGAAAGTTTGGAGGAAAAACTGCTTCGATTTGAAGTCCAACCCCACATTTCCCACGGCAGGTGAACACTCCCCTCTTTCTCCCACTCCTTTCCTTTCCTCTCATCACTCTACACTTGGTTCTGCATCTCATCCCCACCTCGACAAAATGAAATGTACCACTAACCATTCAAGATATTTTTCATTCTCTCTAATTCACTGCAGCGTCACAGCACAGCAACAAAAGCTGTACATACAAATGTGTTGGGAGGGCGGTGGTATTTTCAGTTGCTGGGAAGGAGGAGTGCTGCAGCTTCTCCATGAGGAAGTGCATCTTTGGGAATGAAAAATGTAGAGTTTAAATTGTCGCTATATATATATAATTTTTGGGGGAATATGAATTACCCCCTCCCTTTGATTGATTCATTTGTTGATGAATTTATCAGCCATCTCTCCTGTCAGTTTAATATTTATCTGCAAGTCTACTTCCTTAATTTCTTTCCCGTCATTTTTTAGAGACAATCCACCTTTTTCTTTCTTTCTTTCTCCTCATACAAATGTGGTGGGGGTTTTGTTTAATTTAGCTGGATAAAGGAAACAAGATGAAGGTGAACGAGGCTGTCTGTGTCAGGCAGCTGATGATGACAGTGACAGCCCTCAGCTCAGACTGTAAGTGGCAGGTTGGGCTGATGGCACAGGGGTCATGGCTATATGGTACAGAGTCGCATACAAGGGCTATTTTCATCATAACTCCTTTCTATCACTTTGCCCTGAACAGATATATTTCACTGTTGTTCATCATTTAACCCCCCCCCCCCGGGCTTTTTTTTATTTGACGAATGAATCAACCAATGGGCATGAATGCATGGCCTGACTCTTGGAGCTTGAATATCTGCTGGATGGGTTAGATTTCTGCTTGTTGTGTGTTCAATTAAAAACTTTAAAACTTGCCTTAACCATGACTGAAAGTTAAAATAAAACTTGTTTTCACCTGCATCTCACGTGTTTCTGGGGAGGCTGAGGAGTGCTGATACTTTCCAGCCCTCTGCTATACAACTGTGACTGTGTGTGCTGCTGTCTCATGCAGTGATATTCCTCTCAAAGCCAAATAAAGCCATTTATTAACCAAACATTCACTATATCTCTGTGTATTTAATGTCATGAAATAGGACTGAAAGGAAAACACAAGAGAACTTACTTCTCAAAATATTCACATTCCCTTAAGTTTTCAATGTGAAAATTAATGTTAACATGTAAAATCACATTAACTAAAAGTAATGTTTGCATGATTAGTCATGATTTATTATATGTCTAATCATAGAGGAAGGTTAGCTTACTGAAAGTCTGTTTCTCTCATGATCAGTGATGAGGAAAATGTGTACTATAAGTATATAAGAATAAACTCGATAAGCCTCAGTTGTCCTTACTTAAATATGAAGAACAAGTTTATTCAACACAGATCTGAAATGATCTTTGTAAGGCTTGCATGCCTCAACATAGTCAACACCAAAAACATAAAGCCTTCTTACATTTCACTCAGCCTATGGTACCCAGGTGCATGTACAATCGCACCACGATGAAGGAGGGAGTAACGTGTCACTTGGTCGAGACCATTTCCCATCCATCATGAGAGTTGGAACACTCCCAAGGTCTTATCTGTACCTCTGGACACCCAGAACCTCCTCCTCATGAAGCATGTGGAAGAGTGAAGGACTTATTTCATGTAACACATTTACTAGCAGAAATATGATTAACAAGTTTTGCATTCACTGCCTTTGGCTGTGTCCGTCAGTCAGGTTGATGGTCGTGAGAATGCACAATACAAGGACTCTGAAACTGAAGCAGCTAAATGGAATTTGCGCCTGTGCTTTTTCTACAGTTAGGTCCTAAAATGGCTTCTGGGGAAAAGGCTTACTGATGTGTCAGTCACACCTAATTTAGGTCTGGAGCAGCTAATTGTTACGTGCCTTGCTCAAAGGCACCTGGCCAGCATTTACTTTCAACCGCACAGAGGGAATCAAACCTGTCCAGTCACAGGGCTGCCTGGCTCCTTCAGGTGGCAGTCCATACATTTTCATTTATGGGCAGAGCTGCATAATGTCCACTGGGTGTTACTATCAGCTCATCTCAGCTTCTGCCTGCCCGCCCCCAGAGGTGAAAGATGGGGCTGTCTGAGATGGATGGCAGTTGCCAAGCTGGACCACCGGCACAGCTGTCACCAGCAAGAACTTCATCACAGCCTGAGACAACAGTTTGTTTCCCTGCTCACAGACTGTAATCCTGTTTGTGTGAGAGTGTGTGTGTATGTGTGTTAGGGGGGGGGGCAGCTCAGTGGAAAATAACATTATCAGCACTAAGAGACAATCAATAAAACTGTAAGAAAAGGAGGGGGAAAGTAGCAAGGACAAATGTTTTCGACTAAAGTATTAAATGAAAATGAGCACACGTGAGTATCAAGAAGAGAAAATGCAACGTGATACAGCAAAGTGAAGGACAAGAGCTGCAAATGTTGGGATACCTGAAAACCTGAAAATGTTTGGGATAATCAATAAGTAATCAGACCCATTAGTGCTCCTATATCTGCAGAGAGTGCTACTTTCCAAATGTCATGTATTGTGAATGAATATGTGTGTACAGTTCAGGGGACCACCAAGCCATTGTTCAGTTATTTTTTTTTATTGATTTTTTAAAATCTTATATATAACACATGATTCAATTTAAGTGCTGTTTGATGTTAAAGGAATATCTTGACATCTTTGAAGTATGCTTCTTCGCTTTTTGCTGCAAGTTTGATGAGAAGATGCTTCATATTCACTGTACAGACATGGGATTGGTATAAAACTTCTCATCTTGGCAACTAAGCAAATAAGAGCATTTTCCCAAAATGTCAATCATTTCCTTTAAATAATACACCATTTAACTTAAAGATGGTACAGCTTCGTTATCAGCTTCTATAGCATTAACAATGGTGTTAAAATACTCAACGCAGTTAATGTTCCTCTTTCATACAGTACTGTGCAAAGGTTGTAGACAGTGTGGAAACAATGCTATAAAGTAAGAATTCAAAAATAGTTAATAGATTATGTTTATGAATTAACAAAATGCAACATGAGTGAACAGAAGCAAATCATATCAGACTTTAGGAGAAACGTATTTGGTGTGACCACCCGTTGCCTTCAAAACAGCATCAATTCTTCTAGGTTCATTTGCAAAAGGTTTTTGAAGAAGCTCAGCAGGTAGGTTGGTCCAATCCTCTTGGAGAACTCCCTTCAGTCCTTTTGTGGATTTATGCAGCCTCAGTTGCTTCTCTCTCTTCGTGTAATCCCAGCCAGACTCGGTTGAGTTCAGTGCTCTGTGGGGGCCATACCCACTTTGTTCTTCTTAAAGCTGAAGACAGTTCTTAATGACTTTCGCTCTATGTTCGGGGTGGTTATCGTGATCAGCTGCCTCCCTGATGATATTACATGATGGATAAGTATCTGTCTGTACTTCTCAGCACTGAGAATCCTTCTGACCAAATCCCCCAACATCCGACATGCTTCCCTGTTGCCTGCAGATACTCATTCTTGTTGCGCTCTTCAACCCTTCAACAAAAAAACTGCCTTCTGCTGGAGCGAGATGTTGACTGATGTGACTTTTCAGGCCAGATCACCAGCTGTCATTTTCCTGCACCCCAGTTCCCGTGTTTCAGTGCATAGTTAAGTCGCGTGGCCTTGTTTCCATGACTGAGGTATGGCTCTTTGGCCACAATTCTTCCATAAAGGCCTCTTCTGACCAGACTTCTCCAGACAGTAGATGGTGTACCAGGGTCCCACTGTTTTCTGCACCTCTGAGCTGATGACAATCTTCTGATTGAGAAGGGAAGTAAGCAAGATGTCCATCTTCCATCTGCTGCAGTAGGTTTCTTTGGCCGACCACTGCGTCCAAAATCCTCACTGTTGCCCGTTTCTTTGTGCTTCTTCTAAAGAGCTTAGACAGCACATCTGGAAACCCCTGTCTGCTTCTGAAATTTCTGCTTGGGAGAGAGCTTGCTGATGCTGTCTAACTTGTGTCTTGTTGCTCAGTCTCGACATGTTGCATGACTTTTGACACCATACCGTCTTCCGCAACCTCACCATGTTTGGCTGTTCTTCATCCAGCTGAATTCCTCCTACACTGCTATTTCTGTTACTGTTAATGATTGTGTTTTGACCTGCATATTGAATTTATGATCATTAGCACGCCTTCAGTATAAATGTTTAATCATCTGTCGATATACCTACAAAACCCCTGAGTAAGTGTACCTAGAATACTTGATACTATTTAGAAGGCAAGGGGTGGTTGCAATAAAATACTGATTTGATTTAGATTTTTCTTCTGTTCACTCACTTTGGATTTGTTCATTGATTAATTATATCAACATGTGTCTTTTTGAAAGATTTCTTACTTTACAGCATTTCTTCCATACCTAGCAAAACCTTATACACAATACATTTTTAAATATATGCTACTCAAACCTTCCTTTTCTCCGAATACTGGAATCAGGATGATTGAGGCTCTATTTTGAGGCCACGACACAGGGAGAGTTACGACTCGGCATGGGTCTCTCTCTGTGGTGCAGAGTCAGACATGGAGTGTGTCTCTTGAATTTATTGAAAATTCAAGAGTCTGATAAATCCCACAGCCGGCAGGCTGGCCGGACACTGGAGTCGTCCTTGATTTGGCTGTGCTGCTGCTATGTGCGTGCTGAGCTCTACTGTCAGCAGATTCTGTTGTTGTGGAGTTGCATACATTATTGAACTGCTCTCCTTCTCCATCTCCTCCTCCTCCTCCTCCTCCACTGCCCTCCCGAGACCCTTAAAGATAAAGCAATAAATACTCAACCTCAGCATTTAACAACCACCCTTCCCTGTTCCTGTTGCTGTGAGTCCACAAACATGTAATTAAATTTCCTCTTTTAAATGAGTTACACACAAAGATACTGGCAAACACAATTCACTATGTCCTTGGCATTGCAAGTGCAAGTGCTGACATCCTGTGTGGACACTTGGTTGGCTTGGTGGCTGAAGGATTTTCTTGGACTAAAAAGAGTGTAGGTTTCCACTGAATGAAGCCTTAGCTTGACACTCTGACTATTCCCCTCATCCGTGTCCACATCAATAAATCCACCACAGCACTTGGTAAAAATGTATCCGTTTAATTAGATACAAAAAAAAAACAATGGTACAGGGAGATTGCAGAAACAAGAGTTGATTGATTAATGAGAGAAAAGGAGGGGGAGGGAGAGAGGTCAAAAAGCTGTGTTGCTCCACTCTCTGTTTGCCTGACTGTCCTCTAAGATTACTTCCTAAACTTTCTTGTGAGAGAATTCCCAAGAAAATAAAGGTGCAGTTAATAAGTAACAACAATCACAGTTGTCTATTCCCCAAATGTTATACCATTGTTAAATGTGTTTTACATATGAACTTAAATTATTGCATGCTACTTAGTCAGATATTTCTATTAATCAATAAACTGCATTTCGGCTCCAACAGAGTTGTTCATAGCTTTTCAGTTTGCCCAAACTAGGTATTCGGTTTTTAGAAGCTGTGAAAGTTGTAATATGGCAGAAGCGTTTACAAAGCTGCATTCTGCCGGCTCTATCTCCAGCTCACTTTCAGTTTAATGATCACTCCTTTCATTCATTGTTTCTCTCTGCCTTGTCCTTCCCCTCTCTATCTCCTGTAATCCCTCTGTCTCTTTGTTTGTCTATGTCTCCCTGTCTCCCTCTCGCGCTCTCCCTCTAACTCCATGGCTATATATAGACTTCTGCATTGCAGATGTCCCAGAGCCCTGCAGTTCTGGAGGAGCTGCTGAGGAGTCCCAGCCAAAATTTCAGACTGGCTGTCTGACACAGAACCCCAGGTGAGCAGAAACTGCAGACTAAGTGTGTGCCACCGGACGGAACGGTTACAGCATGACACAGTTACATGTGCAGTCTGTGCGCATCACGGCTGAGCAACGTCCGGGCCATCACACTGCAGCAAGGATGAAGTGCCCCTCACAGATTAGCGTCAGAACCACTGCAGTCATAATCTTTGTGTGGGTGGGTATGTGGGCGTGTGGACGGGTATTCTTGTTGTCATGTTAATTTTTCTAAAACATTTTGCCTGCGTTCTTGCCTTCTTCTTCTAAAAGATTTGCTGAGTCATGGTCTATTTTTTTTAGAAGCTTTAGATGTTTTTAAACCTCAAGAGTGGATTGTGAATAAACCCACCTTCAATAACAGCATTAATTATACTGTATGATCACTCCAAAATATAAACATTTTCAATAATGCCAGTGATTATTGTAATAAAGATGTCAGTCAGGGGCAAACGACTTAATAAAAACATTGGTAAGGAGATGTATTAAAACATCACTTGACCAAGGTCTACTACTATTAGTCTACAACTATTTAAAGATTGGTACAGCTACAGTAGATGACTGAAAGAACAGGAAGGAAGCTTAATGGAGCCTTTTAACATCACGGTTCAATAGTAATTTATTACATGTGTAATAAATTACACATGTAAATTACACATTATGGAAATACATATATTTTCATATATGTTTTTCCATGTGAGTAAATATGAGATAACTTATATACATAAAGATTCCAACAACATGCAATAACATCAGTTTGTCTTTCATGAAAATGATAGCAATATTGACTCGTTCTCAAGTAATGAATCACAAAAACAGCAAATGAAAAAACAACAACACAGGAAAAAACAAAGGTGGAAGGAGTTTGTCAAGTGAGACGTCATGACATCATTGGTACTGACATTTTCATAAAGTCATATGTTCTATAGTGGCTGAATGGGATCGTCAACTTGCCAGTAAAGCCAGAAACTTTAATGAAAACTATCAAAATCACAGGGAAGTTTAATTGCATAGCACCTTTCAACAACAAGGCAGTACAAAGTGATGTACATAAAAATGCATGAGCAAGAAATCTGAAAGAACACACACAACACACACAAGACAAAAAAAATTTAATACAATTTACCAAAAAAAAAAAACTAAGATAGAAGTTAAAAGTAAGCTAGACAGAGTTAATCTGTTATCTGTCATTTTGAATGTTCTGAACATTACCTGTGTTTTATTTAACCTCCTCTCCATGATGCTGAAGTAAAGATCTGGTGAGTCATGCTTCAGCTTGCACCCGCGGTGTTCACTGCAGGAATATTAATAAAGTATTTAGAAGAAATGTATGCAGAAATGGCAGAAAGTCGGGCAAATCGCAACAGAAGAGGGACAGGGGTGCTTTCCATTAAAACATTTTTCAGTTAGTAAACGTAACCTTAAGATTAGTCTCAGATGTTTTAGATTGTGGTCCGAGTGGTTTGCATCACCCTGATGTTTCTTAACAACAGTGTGCTCTTTCATTAGTGATTGTTCCAGTCATCTAACCCTGTTAATACATCCATCACTGGCTATAGAGAAAGTGAACACCATACACTATGATGTTAGATCTTATTGAACTGTTGTATTTGGGCTGCAATGCTCACCCCCCTTTCTCTTCTGCTGCAACAGTGGTAGACCATTAAGTATTTATGACTGCTGGGTGCTGTCAGGCCACAGAGCTGACACACACACACACACACACACACACACACACACACACACACACACACACACACACACACACACACACAATTGTAGTGTGCTTTTGCTGCCCCTTGGTGTTGAAAGTGCAAATTACAAATCTAAATGTGTTAGGGCCTTTGGCTTTACTGAAAAAGCTGTGCCTTGACAAGTACATTTCCTGCGCCTTGACAAGTACTGCTCCAGCTTCTTCTCTGCAGTGTGTCATCCAGTTTATCCAACCTTGCACCAACCCACCTTAACACATCTACTGAATAAACTTTAAATTGACTTGGTTCTGTCCAATCACAAACAAGAAGTGTGGGACCAACCTTTCTGTAATCTGAAATGTCTGTGTGTTTTGTGAAATATTGTGTTTCCGGAAATGTTGTTGTGTTTTCCGAAATCTTGTCTTCTGTAATGTCCTGTTTTCTGAAATTATTTGTTTTGTGAAACGTCTTTTGTGAAACGTTGTGTTTGTGCAATGTCTTTTGTGAACAATGGTGTTGTTGTGGTGTGTTTCGTTGTTGTGTTTTGTGAAATGTTGTGTTTTGTAAAATGGTGTGGTGTTTTGCTGTTGTGTGTTTCCTGGAATGTCTAGTTTTCTGAATGGATGTTGTGTTTTGACCCTCATAGTTGCTGTCAATATATTTACAGTGTGAATAAGTAAACAGTCTATTAGCATAGCATACAGTTTTTTGATAAAATGTGTGTATCGAGAGCAATAGTAAAATTTCAAAAGGCCTCATTTGACTAAGAATGTATAAGCTAGGTCAAAGATTAGCTAGGGGTCTGAAAGTCACCAGTAAGTCAATGTTATATATTGTAATGAAGAATTGGCTACACAGAGCTATAATACTGTGGTTGTTGATCATCTATAATTGTTGCAGTCCAAACACATTACACAGCATTTGTCTTGAATATAGCCCACACCTCCCTTGACTTCAGAAGACTCAGATGGCAACGTCAAGTTAGCCAGAATACAACTAAACATTAGGGGACCAAGCCTTCGAAGTAAAAGCATACTTTGATCACTTGGCAAACTTGCGCAGCCACGAGTATGTTATTTGTGTTTCAAGAACATATCACACCACCAAACATATAAAATAACAAAAATAAATAAACAATAAATAAACAATAAACAACAGAAAAACAGAATTGTAGAGACAAAGACAAAAATGACACTTTTGGACACCTGATCAAGAGAAGGGCACACGTCCAGCCTTGTTCAGATACAGTTTTTCTGCTCATCCAGTCAAGTTAAGTCAACTGTTCCAACTGCAAAAGCACAGCTGAAACATGAACATGCAGAAAAGTAGATTGTTAGATTTATATTCTAATAGGGAAATTGAACTTAAAATTTGAATAAGAGGCAAACAGTCTACAACTTAGTCAAAAGCATCGCATCTATAATTGTACTGTATTTAAGTGTTGATGTTGATTTTACAGATAGAGTTAGAGTCACCCGCTTATCGAGAAAAAAAGATTATCACTTTTTTGTAATGGCAGTAGTAGGATGAAATGTAATCAACGTGGAGTTTATTTTGAAAACCGGAAGCTGTCTGTAGATATTATGACTTGACGCCGATTGGATTCTTCGAGTGAAAAGTGTTGCGGTGCAAAATCTAGCTAGAAACCTAGCAGGAGAGCTACCAGTGCAAATAACGAGTTCGTGTCCCGGAGCCACAGGACCTTCGCTGTTGTCGTTAGGCTACGATCCGCTAAGATGACAGAGCTAAGGCACCGTGGAGCCAGAGACACCGACCCAGCGTTACAAGAGCAGCCGTCAGAGGACAAGGTAACGTCAGTCAGGACTCAGCCCTACCATTTGGAAGCGATGCTAGCGCTAGCCAGCTAGCTTTCAGACTCCTAATGCAATAACGTTAACTAGTGAAAACGTCATATCTAAATTGGTGAAATCGGCATTTTAATATTATGTTTCCTTTAGGCACAGTCGCTTACTTATCAGTATAACAGCGGGAACTTAAAAGCTCTTAAAGGCACTGAAATGCGCCATACAAATCATCCGCCAAACCACTCACTTTTTACACTTGATTGGCTGATGCTATTTACGGTCTTCCTGGGTGTGCTTTCGTAGTGAAAACGGGCAAAGCAAATGCATACGTTAAAATTGTATCTAAATTGTCAATGCTGTTTTTATCAGGTGTACGCCGACGTATAGATCTATACATATATTGTAATAAAAACTTAAGTTATACTTGAATCGGTGTTTTCATTTTATGCCAAGCAAAGCAACAGTGAATTGTAAAATATTTGACTGATGTTTTGCAGCTAACGTTAGCCATATGAGACGGTCTTTCATCAGGGCTGAAAAAAAGCGTTGAATTGTGAAAAGCTAATAACAAAGGAAGACTATTATATTGCTGTTAACTAACTCAACTATTTATTTTTCCAAAGGCGTTAACATGTTAACTAAAGTCAGTTGTTTTATTTAGCTTGTTTACAAACGTTATACGGCTGCGCTCTGACATCGTCCCTGCCAGTGTAACAACATTAGCTTGACTTGCTGCTGCTACAACAATAACAACTGCGTCCGGCAGATTGCTGTCTAGTAGCAACATATTATAATTCATCTGGTGTCTGATTCAATCTAAAGAGACATTAATTCATTGTGGTGTCAACATGGGTGTTTAAGTTGCTTCCCAGTGAATAGTCGGAGCCAGGGAAGGGGCGTGGCGATGGTGTGATAGATGTGGGGGATGTATCTAGGACGAGAGGACATGATTAGAGAAACTGCTAAAGGCAGATGGGCATTAGCTACAGAGAAACAACAAAACACACAGGGTATGTGAGGGGAATGGTACTTTACTAGTGAAGCCCCACTCACCGCTGTGACTTTTGTTTCATTTATAATTTTTTGTCTTCTGATATGTTTTAGAGCAGCCCATCAGAGACTGCTTAATGAAGTTTCTTTTTGTGGTACTAATTTGGAGTGCCTGTCAGGTTATGCAATCAGGTAATTACTTTTAATCATTAGTGCTCTTTAGGTACTACTCTAACAGTGTGACAGAGGAAGATGTGCCAAACTGATTTTATCTATTGCATGTCTCTCTGACACTATTTAAACAAGAGACACTGATGGTAGTTTTTCTTTAGTTTTTTTATTTGTGTTCAGTATGATCTGGTTATATTACCCACGTACAGAATACCCATCCAGTATTTTGGTTCAGAAGTTATTAAATAAAGCTCAAAATGCAGACATCTGGACCCCACATGCCAAGACTGCATACATCTGTGAGATCATCTAAAGCAGCTTTTACATATAGTGTTAATACCAGTGTAAAGCAGAATGTGGCTGGTTATATTCCAGATAAAGACAACATCCTGGTTAGTCTGACAATAACCCACCCCTCCACCTGGTACAAATGCCAGAGCAGAACTGGGGTTTATTTAGTGTAGTGTTAGCTGGACAAAATGCAAATACAGATGTGGTAATTGAGTACCACAATAAGTGTCCTATCTGAAAATTAAGGCAAAGAGTAAATTGTCTTGTGCTGTTAGGTGAGGACTATAAGTGACATGGAGGACATCAATCTGTTCTGGTGGTTTCTGGTGGTAGTGATCGTAAAAGTAAAAGGTTTGCGTGTGTGTGTGTGGGGGGGGGGGTTATTAAAAAAGCTGATTATTAAATCTGTTCTCGCCCCGCTATGACCTTTTTATCTGGATCAGCTTTATAAGAAAAACTCTAAACATAATGACATTGATTTATGAAATGAGGCTGACATTAGTAAAGGCAAGATACTTTTTATGGTGGTTTGCATACATGGAGTTCAATTCAGGCATTTATGAATGAGTCATCAAACCACAAACATCAAAACATAGACATTAAAGATGCCTCAAAAGTCAGCTGCAACACCATTGTCGTCCAGGTGATGTCCCGAAATCTCATTCTAAAATAACCATCAGCTATTCAGAACAGTTGCCCTTACATATTTGTGGCTGATGAAATCACAGCAGCTGAAAACCTACATCACAAACCTCCTTATTTCCTTTTGTGCTTTATTTGTGAAGGGCCCACTCTCCAGTGGGTTGAGCTGTCTTTGTTTACAAGCTCTAAAATCACAGGAAGAGATGGCCTTAAAATAAATGTGCTTACCCTTTCACACAGCTTGCAGGTTTAGCTGTTTCTAATGAATTGGAGATGCACAAAACAGATGCACTCAGTGTTGACCGTGGTGGAGCAGAAAGCATGAAAGGGGAGGAGTACCTATTTATAACTCAAGCATCCTGAATGACGATATTGTCTCCATAGAAACCAGCTGGCGGAGGATGGATCTGTATGTGTGTGTGCATGCTTCTGCATTGAGTTGGTGGTTTTGATAACTATTGCCAGCGTACGCTATTTTTGTAAGAGTGTTTCATATGATATGAAGGGAAGCCACTGATTTTTTTTCAGATCTTGGAAAATGTACAGATCTGGTTTCTTTTAGCTGATCCAGTTAGGGAATCAGTTTAGGTACACTGAAACAAAGGTGGACACACACTGACTGTTGCAGATGTTAAGACGTGATCCTCAACGTCAATATTAAATCTCTCTAAAGAGCCAACTGAATCCGTACGGCAGAGTATTGTTGCCACGGGAAAAAGAGAAGCCTTTAAAGTTTTAATGATTATAACATATTTCCCATGTAATCACACATTTTTTCAAATTATTATTGCATTGATTTTTAGTTATATTTGTGATGTGCTGTAGTTTCTTGTTAAAATGGAATACTTTAGTGTCTAGTAATATGTCATTGCAACGTGAGAACTAGACATTTGACCATGACACAGCACCATCATGCTCTAAAACTGTAGAGTGTAGGTGTGTTTTTTCATTAAATTTAAGTGTTACTACAAAGTGCACTACGTGCAAAATGTGTTGGTGAAGCATTTCATCACGCCTTCATGAGAAGCCTCTGAGTGATGAAACATTTCAAAATGATATTCAACGAGATCTAATTCAGTGTGCTGCTGAGTCTCCTCTATTATGAATTTGTCATACTATAGATTAACATGCTTCATTCAGCATCCCGCCCTCCCTCAGTTACTGTTGCGCAGTTGGACAGGCTTGTCAAAACATGGCAACGCCTTTTCCGTTTGTATTTGATATATTCTGGGGGTCAGGTAAAATGGCTTCAAGACGCTGACAGCAAGGGCTCCAGTATGTGTGGAAGGATGTGTTCACATTCACAATGTTAAGTTTTATAAACAAGTTGCAAGTTGAGACTCAAACTTAGCACATAGCTCATAGACACAAAATAACATGAGGTAGTATTGTAAAGTGAAAAATAACTGGCAGGGTGTAAAGGCAAAAAGCAGCACAGGTGTGTTAGTAATATAGAAAATATCTAGCTGCAGTATGTGTTTCTGTAGAATCTACAATCTAGAGTTTACACAGTAAATGCAGTGTGGGTAAAATTGATGATAGATGATACTCTGACTTCCCATTCCCATGAAGGCAGCACAAAGCTGCACCACGAGAAGCTGATGGAGAAAAAATGCACAGTCTCGTCCAGTCGCAGTGGACTAAACGGGCAAGTTTTAATGTTGCAGACCACAGTTTTTTGCAAGTAGTTCAAAGTTTAAGCTCGTATTGTGGTGAATCTTAAGTGTAAACTCACCTTAGAATTTCCAACCAACAAACACCCCCCCAAAAGCAGCTCAGTGCCCCCCTTTCTAAAATATTGCTTCCAGCGCCCCCCATCGTCCCCAGAACGCCCCCGTTGAGAAACACTGCTGTAGATAGATGGATAGACAATGTGAGACTGAGTGGGCGTCATGGAATAGCGTGCCGACCATCTGCTGTGTGAACGGGAGATGAGAACTCCGAGCCTAATTTGGTCAGCAGCAGCAGAGAGGTCAGTGGGCTGAAAGGACAAACTGACCTGAAGAAACCTCACTGTTTTCATCAGCTGAGCTGTAACTGTGTGTAACTCCCAGAGTCTGATGACATATATCTTTTGATTATTGCAGCTAATGGAGGTGGAGAGGCAGAGATCAGTGTGTTTTGAACAGCATCTTAATCAGTGAACAGATTGTTCTGAGAAAACAAAGTGAATGACGATGATCTGGCGCACTGTTTAGCCGCCCACACGTACCGCTGCACTGGCAGTGCAGCTGCTGTTTGCTTAGTACTGTAGGCTATGTCCAACCTGATATGATGCCCCTGCTGCTGTTTGTTCAGTGGCATATCAATATTTGAGCACATATCAAATTTGTCAGCTGAGGCAGCTCATATTCTTTCAGTGGGGAATTTTTGCAGCAGTACTCGGGGAAACAATGCTGTTAAGGGGAAAAATACCTCTAACCTACAAACAATAACATGTGATTCAGTTTTAATTTTTGAGTTGTCATGTGAATACTGTTTACTTCCACTTTGACTGTTTACACAGAAGAACTGCATTGACATTCCTTTAGCTGCACAGGCCCTGTGTTGCTGGAAATGTGTAAATAAAGTTGTCGTATTCTTGTGTAGTTGCAAATATAAAAAAAAAAGAAACAATTTGGGGCAAAATTAATTAAACTTATCGACTGAATTTATCGTACGACTATCTAAGTAAGAGCTATTGTTAAACTGCTGCAATCAACCCAAATCTGAGACAGAACAAACTAAAATTTAAATGTGTTTTCAATGCAAACACTGAAGATCCACTTACGATTCTGTGGTTACTCTTGTTGTCTGATGGCTTAACTCCATATCTTTTCTAAACGTCAGTGTCTTCTCCTGTGTCTGTCAGGGTTCAGACAGTGAGCTGAAGGTAGAAAAAGATGGGGTGTCAGACAGCGAGTCCAAGGTGGATTCAGGGGTCCCAGAGGTGCCGGTCTCTTCTGATGACACCCCCGTGGTACTAAACAAGGCCCTGTCCGGACTCTCCTCAAGGTACCATCACTGTCAAAACCATATTTCTGTGTTTTGTCAGCAGTAATTTAAGCTTTCTTTACAGTTTACAGGCTGTTGATGATGGCCAGCAGGAAATGTAAAACATATTTCTGGAAGTTTGACACTTTTTTTCATCTAATAAACTGCTGTTATTATTCTGAATTGTTCCATGAGTCACTACATTGTTCTGTACAGAGCTGCCAACCTAAACATGAAGCCATTCATATCCTGGATTTCACATTGCTACACATGTGGAGGAGTCAGAAAAAGAACCCTCACACATAGTTTTCATGAACCGCAGCTGTGAATCACTGACCGGTTGAGCCTTCCTGGCAGAAACATTATTAATGTCAAACTTGGTATGTCCCTGTCTAAGACACAGTTACACTGCTGTTAAATTAATGTAATATGGATAATTCACAGTCACCACACATATATAATCGTTACCGTACATCAAGATGTCTTGAAGGACTGACAAACTTGGCAGAGAAGCACTGAAACCTGTTACTTGTGCTCATTGACTCACACAAGACGGCTGACTGTTCATTTTTATTAAGACAAATGGCTAAATATGTTTATTAGCCTGTGTGTGTGTTCAGTTTTGAATGAACTTTGAACTGAATTGCGTGTGTGTGTGTGTTTCCTTCAGATGGAAGAACTGGTGGGTACGAGGTATCCTCACACTAGCTATGATCTCCTTCTTCTTCATCATCATCTACCTGGGCCCCATGGTGCTTATGATGATTGTGAGTACAAACAACGCTGATGGTGCCGTGCAAAAGCTCGGGACACCTCTTGAGTTTGTTGCCCCACAGAAAATGTGAAATTGTGCTGTTTTTTTCTTCAGTGAAGTCAAACAAAGAGGTGCAACAATTACACAGAATTTGTGGTTTTAAAATGCAGCGATTGAGCCGTGGTCTTGTTTATTTACATATTTGTATTAAGGTACAGTACAGTTTTGTAAATGAGATTTCTCAGTGTGTTGAGGCTCACTATTGCTCTCTGCAGCATGTTCTCATGGTTTAATGGGATCCAGGCTCTCTAGTAAGATGCAAGAAATCTGCTCCTCTCATCTGGGAAATTCTTGAAAATAGGCCTGTCAGCTATTTTGTGTCACTAGGACACCAGGACGGAGGGCGTACACACACACACACACACACACACACACACACACACACACACACACACACACACACACAGAGCTCTGATGCTCCAGTTGTTTCGTCCCTGGTGACACAGTTTTTCTCTGTGCAGGTCCTCTGTGTCCAGATCAAGTGCTTCCAGGAAATCATCACCATCGGCTACAGTGTCTACCACTCCTACCACCTACCCTGGTTCAGGACGTTGAGCTGGTGAGAATGCGCACAAACACATAGTCACAAAATCTATAGAGCTGCGAATGTCCTCACTTTGCTACTTTCTTATTATGTTGTCTCGTGCTTTTATTTGTTGCAGACTTCCTGAGGTTTGTTTTTTGACCTGTTTGAATCTTGAGTAGTTTGTAGATTATTAAGCCAATCAGCAAAAATGGCAAATCATATTGGGACTCGACACTGCTGTTTTGATTTTTAAGCAATAGTTTTGTACAGTATTAGTGGGATAGATAGCAGAACCCTGACATTCACTATGCCACGAGCCAGAAAGAATTGGATGAAAAATCGAAGCTGTATCCCATGTAAAGTGGACCATCACAACATTTGGCCTTCTAACGAAGCGAGTCAGTGAGCAAAGTTTCTTCAGATTAAATGTCTCACTGGCTTTTCTGCAGGCATACTGAATGCTGAGTCTGCAGAGTCTGAGTAGCTGCTGTCATAAAACTGTGAGATGTGTACATTAGCTTCACCCCCTCTTTCCCACAGGTACTTCCTGCTCTGTGTGAACTACTTCTTCTATGGTGAAACTGTGACAGATTACTTCTTCTCACTGGTGCAAAGGGAGGAGCCACTTCGCATCCTCAGCAAATACCACCGCTTTATCTCCTTTGCCCTCTACCTCACAGGTACACACACGGAGACTCGAGCCCGAGTTTTCAGTTATTATTCATTTTGGAAATATCAAAACGTGTTCATTTAGGCCATTCATTGTTGACTCATGTCATGTTTGTTATACAGCGACCACATTTTGTTCTTGTTCGACTGCACTGACCGGTATATAGGAAGAGCAGAAGTCACACGTGGGCTACCACAAAACAGTAACACTCTTAACACTATTACCCTTCACCCGTCATACAGAGGAGAAAGTGGCTGTATGTTCTCTTGTGGCCTAAAAGTGCCAAAGGTATGACTAATAGTTAGTGGAAATCTTCGGGGCCAAAGATAGAAATACATTTACATTTTATCAATTGAAACCATTAAACCTAAGGGTATCAGAGAAAGAGGCAAATGTCATATATTTAATGAGTTAGACTGTCAAATGCTAATTATATTGATGACAAATGACAAGATCTCTCAGGCTCATCTAAGCACATGAAGGTGATTTATTAATTTGACTTTCCTGAAGGGAAATATAAATATATAGTATTAATATTAAGTCTAATCAAAATATTTCCACTTTGAAGTAATCAGAAGTTGAATATCAACATTTTAGAATATCAAACTTACTAACTTTACATTATTAGTTTAGATACTTCTGAGTTGGTTATTTCAGGCACACGCTTACTGGAGAAGTCCCGCTTCCTGAACTGCAAGTTGTCAGTTAGTTATTCAATGGTAATATAGCTGCCAAACAGGATGTGGACAGGAAGAATGCACCCCCTGCTTCTTGCCTACTAGATTCAAGGTGAAACCGAATGGCCCGGTTTTCTCACGCTGTCTCTGAGGAGAGAGGCTTTGAAGATAATGCTGTCATGCCAGAAAACGCTCAAATCTGCAATGTTTTGGCACAACATTTTTTTTGATTGGGGTAGACGTCACGGCATGTCCTGAGCAGAAAAGAGTAAATGTCAGATCCAAAACTGTGTGTGGCCAGCTTTCCAGGGGTCTGCATCATTTGTGGTTTGAGCCAGTTTTCTTCCAGTAAAAGCACTTTTGTCTGACATATTCTCAGCCTTTCTCCTCACCTCAGGATTGTGTACAATATAAAGCAAATGGCTCCAGTAATCTTGAGTCACTCACTGCACATTAACTCTGGGTTTTTTCTCTGTCTGTAATAGGTCAAGCTAAATTTAGTCAGAGTTGACCAAAGATGACCGTGATTCTTTCTTAAGTAATCTCCCTCTTCCTTCGTGCGCTTCATTCCTCATTGTGTCCTTATTAGGTATTTCACATGACATTTGTTTGTTGCAGGTTTCTGCATGTTTGTGCTGAGTTTAGTGAAGAAGCACTACCGGCTTCAGTTCTACATGGTAAGTACCCCCCTTCCTTCCTCCTGACCTCCAGCCTCAAGGCTACTGAATTAAAGATGAGGCTAGCTAAAACACAATCAATGTTTGGAAAAGTGGGTTAGAAATGGCCCTAATAGAAATGTCTGTTCAGTGGTTGCTTCAACCAGAACACGAATAGCGCTGTAAAACCATTAGTTTTACAGCGCTATTAGTGTAGCTAGTTCTTGATGTCGAGGAGGAGGCGCTTCCTCCACTCACATTTCCCAATCACATATGGCCTGGTCACATTTTAGCTGTTCTTGCTATCAGATGTTGTCCGTGCAGAACCCATCTTGGTCACTGTTTACACTAATATTTGGGTGGTGTCAGAAAATGTTGTTAGGATATGTCCAGTCTTTTGAGAAATGTTTATAATAAAGACACACACGACTAAGAAACTAATTTAAAGGTACCGTAGTGTAAACATACTTGGTTAATTTTGTTGTGTTGTCTGCACAGTTTGGTTGGACCCATGTGACTCTGCTGATTGTGGTGACTCAGTCTCACCTTATCATTCACAACCTGTTCGAGGGCATGATCTGGTATGTAAACAGTCCCTTATCTCCTCAGATGCTGTACATTAGAACTAAATCTGCAATAAAATAGCTCCGCAATTATGCTGAAATCCAACTCTGTTAAATTATAATTTTAGAGTCAAGGCCTTGAGCATGTACAATGCAAGTATCAAGAAAAATCCATGCCATTACTAACTCAAATTCCCTCACCACATATCTTGTTTCCTAAAACATGTTCACTTAGTCTCATATGACTCTAATGTAAACTGTTTGTCTGAACGTAGGTTCATTGTGCCAATTTCCTGTGTGATCTGCAATGACATTATGGCCTACATGTTTGGCTTCTTCTTCGGCCGCACCCCTCTCATCAAGGTTGGTTGTCTCGCCGTTATTCTTAGCTTTATGAACCATTAATACAAGCACCAGATGTCCAGACTATTTGTTCATCACGCTCACTCATATGCTTCCAGTAAATCGCTGCCCAATACATGAAAATTACTCGCTGTTTTGGTTGTAATGTCAGAGCAAGTCGGGACTGTGTGGCGATCATTGCCAGTGTCTAAGAGGTCCGGGTGACCCATGTTTTGGACACATTAAAGGTATTGTGTGGTACATCGTAATATACTAATCTGGTATTCACACGCCTGAATGTATCCTCTGCAGCTGTCACCTAAGAAGACATGGGAGGGATTCATCGGCGGATTGTTCTCCACCATCGTGTTTGGCATCATAGTAAGATGGGGATTTATTTCTTGTGCCTTTTTTTTAAGATAATCTTTTCTCTGACATAATTTGACTGGGAAGGTACTGGGCTCTTTTTAAAATAAGAGCCACAGACCAGTGATGTGACTGCAGAGTAACTGAAGCTTGCTCCTCTCCCAGCTCTCCTACGTGATGGCCGGCTGCCGCTACTTTGTGTGTCCAGTGGAATTCAACAACGACTCCAACAGTTTCCAGGTGGACTGTGAGCCATCAGATCTTTTCCAGCTCCAGGATTACGCCCTGCCCAGCATCCTGGAGTCTGTCACTGGATGGGTGAGACTCACCTTCACTCCTCCTGCTCTCTCTGTCTCTCTCTTTGCCACATGTTTGGCTTTACTGTGTCTGTTTGCATTACTCTACTAAATAACGACATTTCAAAAGACAGTATGTCAATTTGCCAAAATGTGAGAAGGATCCAAGATATTTATTGTGTAGTGGATTTGCGCAGAATCCTGCAATGCCTAACTGATATAATTCTACTAAGTTCTAATAAAAAATTTAAAGAAAATATAATGTATGTTTGGGTCTGACACTTGCTCTTTGTCTCCACAGACCACAGTGCGTCTCTATCCGTTCCAGATCCACAGCATTGCTCTCTCCTCCTTTGCCTCCATCGTAGGACCTTTCGGTGGCTTCTTTGCCAGCGGCTTCAAGAGAGCCTTCAAGATCAAGGTAAGGATGAAGGACACCTGTGCTTTCACCGTGTGTCTGCTTGTCTATGTGAAGTCCAACTTTTGATAGTTTTAGACTTGTACGGGGTATATAGTGGATTGTCCTTAATTACTTATAAAATATTCTATATTTGCAAAAGTTTATTTATTACATCTGGTTATTGTGAGTCTTTTTTGCTGTTTTTGGAGGAGCAATCCAAGCACATGTACTGTCCTTTGTCCTTTCAGGATTTTGCCAACACTATCCCGGGTCATGGTGGCATTATGGACAGATTTGACTGCCAGTACCTTATGGCCACATTTGTTAATGTCTACATTGCTAGCTTCATCAGGTAAGCATACAAAGGGTCCTTGATTTCAGACAGGAATAGCTTCTCAATTCTCACCGGCTAACATTGTTTTTGCCAGTTGAAATCACAACTCTGTGGCACATTTTATCAGCTGTAGCTAGATCCCAGTAGAATGGTGTTAAATGTGCATTTGATGGCTACATACAAGATGTGCTAAACCAATGCTATGTAATGACTAGGTAAAGCTTAAAGGGCCTAGATAGTGCATGGTAGCTAGTTAGCCTTAGTATACAGTACTTCATGATAGGGCTGAGCAATAAAAGAATAATGATAATTATCGCAATATAATTTTCCTCAATAAAAATATAATCAATGTTCAATATATTGTCAATAAATATTTTGTTTAATTTGAATCAAAAAGTAGCACTTCAATTTTCTTTTAAAATATTTATTTTGTTGAGGAAAAGGGACTGAAAAAAGATTTACTTGTCATCTTTGTTTTTATAATAGTTTTAATTGCTCTACCTCGGATTAATTAAATGATCTGCTGTACGGCATCAAGTGTTTGTCACATTCTGACCATTTGATTTCTTAAACTTTATTGGGCCAGAAATGTTATCACAATGAAAAGTTTCATATCCTTCGATATCGATTATTATCACGATAAGAATCGAATCGTTATTTCTTTTGAGCTTAAAGGCTGATTTTTGCTCCTGAGTGAAAGTTGAAGAAACCTGATGGTTAATGGTTTAAACTGTTCTTTATGGTTAACACTTGAGACCAAACAGTGGATCACTTCACAAATCTGCAGTAGAACATTCAAAACAGTTATTATAAAATAAATAAAATCACTGTATTGTCATAACTATCAATATCGACTTATATGAAATGTTTTCATCGTGATAACATTTTTGGCCATATCGCCCAGCCATACTAAGGAAAAATGTACAGTCAGACTGTTAATTTGTTTCTACATAACCCCTTTTTGGATGCTTGATAATGAATAACATTCTTGGACAAGCAACTGCATGGTCAGTTTTATGCTTTATTATTTCTTTTTTCAAACAGCATGTTTCACTTATACAAGAGAAGTGGCTCTGAGAACAAGGACTAGCAAAAAAAGTGACACTATCTTGGATACCATGTTTGGCTGGAGTGAAAACTTTCCCTAACTCAAGTAATGACCATGAGCAGTAAATAGCCGCTAATCTTAACCTAAACTTTGTCATAGTAGCAGTTTGTGTTAGAGCAGACAAGTACACTTGAATCCGTCCCTTACAAGTAGTTACTGTTGCTAAGCTTTGATTGGACCTTCACTGTTTGGACAGGGGATTTAGTAAAGTCCACTCTGCTGATATTTGTTTTATTTAACCTCCCTCCTCTCAGGGGCCCCAACCCCAGTAAGGTGATCCAGCAGCTCCTGGCCCTCCGTGTCGATCAGCAGCTTCACATCTTCAACTCCTTGAAGGCTCACCTGACAGAGAAGGGCCTGCTGCCAGCGCTGGAGGAGGCCGCCGCCTAGAGCCACCCGCGCCCACACGCCGGCTCACACTGAGAGGGAGACCAGAGAGGAGGGCAGCACCCGAGGGCCCCGCGTAGCCCCAGAGCTCTGGGAGACTCGCGGTGCTTTCTGTGAGCAAGAAAAACAAAATGAACAACAACAACAAAAAACAAAACTACAGCCATGGGTCATTCCATTTCTTCTGGGTGTGAGGGTGGAGCACGTTTGTGTCCATACAGTGGGTGAATCATGTTTCTGACACCAGTGTTTTCAGGTTGTGTTAGTGAATTACTGTACTGTTACACATTTCCATTATAGCCAACGTATATCTTTTCACACTGTTTGACAAAAATGTTGGTCAGCTGTACATTTCTACCTGTTTACAGGATAGCCTCTATATACCTATTAATGTGTTATATTTTATTGAAATGTTTGTTTTGTTTTAATGCACTGCTCTCAGCTCTGTTGTCACTGTATTGTAATCCAGCTGCACCCCCTCGCCAAATTTAAGTTTTAATTTTCTTTGTTGTGATTGTTTCTATTTATACATAGATGGTTTTTATATTTGGTATGTTCTATTATATCTTAATGTCGTGTCTGTTTTTTTTAAATTCAGCCTGAAATCACCTTTGCCATCTGCCACGTGCATTTATGTGTGTTTGTGTGTGTGTGTGTCTTTTCCCCGTGTTTTCACTGCCAGCGATCATTTCAAAGCCTCTCTTGATCAGCCAAATCACTGACAACATAATATGTTGGATAAAGCAGTAATGTCCTAAGATGAGCAGTTAACTTACCCTGAAGTGTTTATTGGGATCAGTGCATCTTCCGAATCATAATCCAGTCTGGAAGTTGGTAATTCCCAAATTGTCTGCTGGGTATGTGCCGTAACGAGCAGTTAGCAGTCCATACAAAATTATGTTTTATTATGAATCAAAAGATAACTCTGGAGGCCGGCGTGACAGACACCAGCACCTTTTAATTGAACAGTTCTGTGTTAAAAAAAATTTTTTATTTTTAAATCTCTAACAAGGAGCTGTTTTTGTTGTGTTTCAGACATGTTCAGTATGGTGGTTGATTGTTGAGACATTGTTGGTTTGGGACAGTACAAGTGAGGCACAAACATGGTTCTGACACTGCCAGTACCTGCTTCTGTGTGTTGTAACTTTGCCGTGTTCACAGCTTCGGAGCAGAAACCCACGATATGACTATCACTGGTCAACTTGACCTTTGTATGTGTGTGACAGTAGATCTCATGCATTTCATGGTCAGGTTGGAGTTTACCAACAGTTTGTTACTGACCACAGCAGTTAGTTTTCAAGAGGTTTTATAATATGATGATGGGATTTTTACGCCACTGGCAAATGTTTGTTTCATTTGGTGGTGAAATATAAAAGCGGAAGAGTCTCCGGTGTTGAGTTCATTTCTGTTTTTTATTTTAAGCGTAAATAAATTGACTGAAGCTTTGTTCAGTCTTAGGAAATAGAAACCTTGATTATGTCATAGTGATGTTATCAGTTATTTTTGATTGATCTTGGAGGCTTAAAGTTATAACAGAAAGCCTGTGTTACAAGTAATATAATGTGATTGTGTTGCATTATGGGAAATGTAGGGTAAGGCACTAGAAGTCAGGATATCTCTGTCTCTGATGCATCTGTTTTGACCCTCTGTCTCTTGCAAGTCCCCCAAATTTATGAAAGTGCAATAGTATGTTGCAGGATTACTTTAAACTTTAAAACGACTCACATAGTCTGCTTTGTTTATTTTAAATAGGGATGTTTGATTGGAAGTTTATTTTCCCCCATACTTTTTTGATATTTTGATATTACATCTGATCCATTGACTCCATTTAAACTCAGACTCAGAGTTATTTATACTGTACAGTATGCAGCTGGTGGGCTACAAATTTACTTGCATTTAGATTTGTAAGGCCTTTTGTTGGTGTAAAGTAAATTTGGCTTGTGCTTAAAATTTCCGAAAGATTCAAACGGAACATTAATGGTATATTCAGTGTATGTAGGTCTAACTCTGGTTAGACAAAGACTAGGCTGTAATCAGCCTACCATAATCATTAATCAACCAGGCACCTCAGTCTGTCCATTATGATCACATTCACCTTTTTGTTTCTATCCAATCAGAGAAAAAGAATTGATTCTTGTCACTGAAAGCCAAATGAACTCTGGATGTTGAGTGTAGATGTTAATGTAACGCAGGCACAACTATTTTTGTACCCAGTGTTATTTGACAAATCAGCAATATGAACATTCATACAGTAGTTGGTGTAGCAGGGGTGTGGAGCTCAGAGTCTAGCTGTCTCTATATGGTAATCTCATTAAACAGCTTAAGGTCATTTTGCCACCTTAAATGTCCTCTCTTCGGGGTTTCTCCTCAAAAAATGTACATATATATTTGAGCTTTTTTTTTTTTTTNCTTTTGCTTCGTTATGGCAATCAGTTTGTCAGAGATGACTTCAGTAATTTTTCAGATGGAAGGAACCACTGTGTAAAGCAAGTATGGCTTTACATGTTTGGTCCATATTTGAATGTCACCCCATTCATACTTTGATTTGTCATTTCATCCGTTTTATTTAATGTGAGCAAATCAAACCTTTTCAAAGTTACTATATTGTACATTTAAAAAGATGTTTAGAAACATGTCGTGTTCCGTAGTATTTTTGGTTAGAGGAATATTTAAGGTATTAATGCCGCATAGGAGAGATTATTGAGAAAGGAGGAAAGTATTTTTTCTCTGTCTGTTCTTGCTGTGGCTTTAGTGCAGTTGGGTGTTTTTTAGGCTCTTCCCCTGGTAGCTATTGTGTGTCAACTTCTGTGTTGCAGTGCAAGTTGAATCAACGTAGATACTCGTAACACTGTGTTGCATCGTCTCCCTTTTAGTAGACGGGAAGTTTCCGGGAAAGTTGAGTGGTGACTGGTGAATCAGCATTCGTAGATATCTTCTCTTTCTTGAGCTTTATCGCCCCTGTGGTGGTTTAATGTTGGGAGTTTTAGCCCTGCAGCTCTGTACTGCCATTTCTCTGTCAGGTGTTACAGACAGCCACTAGAGAGAGCTGGAGCTCCTGTGGTCGGCAGCGTAACACTGACGCTGCATCTGAGCAGAAAGGTTCGACCCTTTTTGTCACTGCAGTTTGATACATTCCATTCCAGTGCCCCCAAAGTTAAGCCCAGAGGGAGGCTATAAGGGATCAACCATACTACTACTGATTTTTATTTTTGTTAGTTTGTTTCATGGCAACCCAGGAAACACCTTGGTGCCATTTCTTAATCAACACAGTGCCACTTTGCTGTTGTGAATCCTGCCCAGCCAGGACCCTCTAAAAGGAATGTAGGGAGTTGTAACTGCCCCCACATACTGTAGGCTCCCCTTTGTGGACATTTCATTTACTAAGTGGATTCTCTTATAAGGCTATATGATTTCAGTATGTTATTCTTAAACTGTGCAATGGTTTGTGTTGAGTTGTCCACTTGTCTAGAGAAAAGTTGTACTCTTTGATGCTGAAAATGTGCTTTGCCTTGGTTTAAAAAAACAATTAAAGGTATTAAAAAAACTGAGGCGTGCTCTGTGTGTGACCTTGTTTCTTCCCTTTTGGTCGTCTTCCCCATTTTGAAATAGATGTTCAGTTGATTTAACAACCAATTGTATTATTTAGCTTTGACCTCAAGATACAGCTTTGTTAACACTCAACTCTCTGCTGCACCCTGAGCTGTGAAGCGACATGCTCACTGAAGGCGTCCAACCAAGAAGTGAAAACTATTTCCCTTCTGAAGACATGCGTTGTGTGGTTTTTTTTATGACACTAGTGAACATTAGTCATTTGAAAACTCCCCACTACATGAAGCCCAAGAGCCAAGCACCTTCTAGTGAATCAGCCTGGAAGTCATTTAACCAGAAACCTCTGTTGTATAAGAACAAGTACGGACATGGAAGTAAAGGCAACATGAGGAGACGCGTTTTGAAGGGCTAAAAAAAAAAAACAAGAAGAAGAAAGATTAACACAGGAAGTAGGAAGTGTGATCTGCGATATCTCCAGTTTGTGTGTATTTTGAGTGTGTATCAATGTGTGCGTGTGTATGTGTGTGTATGTGCTCCAGCGGGGTGTTCGTGTGAAATGAAACACTGACCTGTGCTATGAGTTAAGGACAATGTCTCTAAAACTACCTCGGAACTGGGACTTCAGCACCTTCAAGGCTGAGACAGCTCGCATAGGTAAGCCGGTGGCTGTGCTGCCTTCACTGTCAGCAGTGTGGCTGCAGTGCTTACCTCACATTTAAGGCACTTTATAGTTTGGACATTTAGCTGATATTGTCCTCAAAAGGCATGCAAACTGACTTATTGTAAACTAAGAAAAAGTATATCCACATAGCAAACCTTTTTTTAAAAATTGTGTTTCTCCTCTTTAAGAATATACTTTTCCTTTTGTTTGCAAGTCGATTAATAGTATATACCGTATAATTAAGGCACCATCATTTTGGTAAAATTAAAAAGTTTTATCACGGAATTTTTTTATCTGATAATATTTGGTGACTGATTCTGTTTCTTGTTTTCTCAGTGTGGGTTTTTGAGCTTGTTGGTTGGTGGCTGTTTGTTACGCGGTAAAGGTAACCAGAGTTGTTTTAGACCCTTTTTTTTTTGCTTTACACAAATCACTGTCATCTAATTTAGAATGACTATATTATATTGAAACATAGCGCCTTTCTTCAGTCGCTCAAAAATAAGTCCTGGCGGTTGCAATAAGAAGTTGACCAACCTTTGTGTATGCATGTGTGTGTGTGTGTGTGTGTGTGTGCATGCAAAACTATCTGCAGTCATGCATTTAAAGTTACCATTCACAGTCTAGACTTACTAATACCGCACATACCTCTGTTTGCATAAGGTGGAATTAGTGCAATAACATGCCTTGTTTCTTTTGAGTATGCCACAACAGTTACAACATTCAGATAATAGAGGTTTTCCAATTTAATTTTTTTTATATAGAGCCAAATCATAACAGAAATTATTTCACAAACAGCAGGTCTAGGCTGTACTCTTTATAATATTAGTTATATTACACAGGGAGTGGAGCTCTATACACTACAGTCCTGGTATTGTTCACAGTGGTACATCCTTTTTGCTCTGATCGTTTTTGCAATCAATGGGGTTATTCAGCATTGTGGAAGGAAGTTGCTGCATGTAGCACATTTATATTATCTGCTTCATGTTGACTCCATATCAGCTGCTACTATTATCATGCTCTTGCCTTAGCGTGAAAGCATAACTGAAAGCTGATGGCCGCCTCATGATTCTTTTACCATGAGATGTTTTGTGGACCATGACAGATTTTATGTCCTGGCACCCAAGTGACACAGGCTTTCAGCAGGAAACTGATGCAAGAGCTCAGTTCCTGCACAGCTCTGACTTTGTGGCTGTCTGTATGTAACTGTGTCTGTGTACATGTGAGTGTGGGTGCACAGTCATACTGCATCTGTCCTTTCATAAAGGTCTCAAAGGACACCCACAGACATGTCAGTGTGCAGGCGTGAAGGTTGATTTACAGATAACTAACTGACACTGACTCTTCCTAAAGCAGTAGACTTCATTCATCCAGTGTTTCGTGTAGGGTTAAAGAATAGTTTTGGGAAATACTCTTATTTGCTTGCTTGTCGAGAGTTAGAATAGACAGTCAGTATCACTCCCATGCCCGTACATTAAAAATGAAGCTACATCCAACAGCCGGTTATACAAGCTTAGCATGAAGACTGGAAACAGGGAGGGAAACAGATAGTCTGGCTATGTCAAAGTCTGCCTACTAGTATCTCTAAAGCTCACTAATTAACATGTTGTATCTTGTTTGTTTGATCCATACAATCCCAAAGTGTAAATATCATAAGTTGTGGGTTACTTTATTGGAGATTAGGTGCTGGTAAATGTCTTATGTTAATAAGTGAGTTTAAGAAGTCTCATGTCTGACTATTAAATATGAAGCTTCAACCAGACCATAATCCATGTGGAAGTGCATACAAATCTTGTATGCACTTGTGTAAATCTTGTCTCCTATCATCTATGAATAATCATGCAAAATGATGGAAATTCAAGCTTTAAAATGTCTTCAGCTGAACATTTAACCATGACATTTTATGAAATGACAAATGTCTTCAGGTGTCGTGATAGATATTAAAAAAAGCCTCCACACAGTCAGTGGGGAACTCTGAATATCATTCTCCTCTGTATCAGTCTTGACTTAAATTCCTTTTGATGCTGTGAACTGAACACATCTTTGAGGTGCAGTGGGGCTGAAGGCTCATCACAGATTTAGGCCAATTTAAAGGAGCTGTGGGTGTTTTGGGCCAAAACGCATTGTGTGTTATGACATTGCCGCTGTGTGTGGGCTGAGTGTTCCTCAACAGCACTTAAACTTTCCACTAATCAAGGGAGGGTGATGCTGTTAAAATTAGACCAAAGACTCAAACATCTAGGTGGAGACCTTCAAAGTGTCGCTGGCCCTCCGGCAATGATGTGGCCGCTTCCTGTTTACTCCAGTGCGACCCTTCTTCTTCTCTTCTCCTCTGTCATCTTGCTTGACAAGACACGGTGAATTTAAGAACAACTGAGCAAGTGGGCTCAATCTCAATCCAGTTATCGCTGCAGTCCTACCACCCTGCGTGTTACTCAGACCGTCTCCATCTGACTCTGTCTCCTCTGGGCCACGTAGACGTCTGCCTCTGTTCTTTCATCACTCCATTGAAACATCACTGCCTTTCGCAGCCACAGAACTGAAGCTGTCAAGGGTGACATTCTTAAAAAGCCTCAAAATAGGATGACATTTCTGCGTCAGTTTCAGTTCAACTTAATCTATGACCTTTCTATCTTATTATTTGGCGATAAGTCACTTGCAGGCCACAATGTTATTGCTGTAGAACAATCACAGATGCTTTCACCTTGCACCTTCCACAGGAAACTGTTCACTTCAGACCTCCAGTTTCTTATAAAGGTGGGGAACAAAAATTGGCTTCAGAGAACAAGCCCTATGATAGGCTGAGGCATTCATATCAAAAAGAGGAAGTGCTGTGCTGCAGCTGACAATAGCGCTGATGTTTTGGTAATGTTCCGCAGCTCCGGCTGTGGCACAACTCATTGTTCATGACACTTTTAACAACAGCTTTCTTGTGGTGTTTGGCAGCACGATCCAAGAGTGTGATACCCGGAGAGGGAGGCCCCAGCCAGGGCTCACCCCGTTCCCCCAGGTCCATGGAGAGGCCACTGAAGGCCGGCTGGCTCAAGAAACAGCAGAGGTCTTTAGTCAAGAACTGGCAGCAGCGTTACTTTGTACTGAGAGGAAGCACTCTGACCTACCACAAAGATGACAAGGAGACCACTGTCCAGGTGAGACACTGGGAAATTAGTTCATTTTAGCCCTTACATATGTTTTTTATTTTTTTCCTTTGCTGGCATAAAACACATTTGCACATTATTTCCAAAGCAATTCATACAAATACCACAAATTCCAAAATTAAAGGCCTACAATAACTTTTCAATTATGACACATGTGATTATCTACTGCATATATGTGAGGATAGGACTGTCATCAAAATAATTTTTATGTCTTTGTAACGCGTCAATATTCTACTTCTTTAACACTGAGTGATGTTAAGTAATAAAGTTAAACCAGCATTATCTGACTACAACATTTAGTAATTTTGTGCTTTTACATTAAATGTCATGTACATTCATGGATTAATTCATGGGTTAATAAGACATGTCTCCTGTATCATTTCCAATCAACACCACAAACACTAGCTGTGTGGCTAACTTTGCACACTTCCTGTAAACAAAACTAATGGTGCTTGAAGTCTCACAAGAGAGGCCTCTTGCCATTGAAAGTCCTTTTTGTTACACTTTTATGTCCAATCCACTGGTTCATGCTCATGTCTTAACAATGAAAAACCATCCAGCCAAGACCTCATTATGCTGCAGATCTGTCTATCTGGGACAAATACAAGATGTTCATCCTCTCCTTCCATGCTTGGCAAAAAATACTAAAACACACTTTCATGGTGTCATTTCTAGTCAGGATTTCAGGGATGGAAATGCATGTGGCGAAGCAAAACCCCTTACTGTGCTAAAACTAACCATGCAGGGATCATGGTCAAATTTATAGACCATATTAATAGATAGGCCCCAAAAGCCATTTCCACGTTTGCTGTTGGAAGGTGTGGGACTGTGGGTGGTGATAGAGGAAGTGGGCTACACACAAGGTGAAGTGAGTAATAACATGTACTATACATGCTATAATTTAAATAGTGAACTCATTGAACATGTCTAGACCACTTGATAATACATCAGCAGTGAGTGTTTTCTTGCACTTCTCCATATGTTGTACATCTGCAAAAAAGCCCTAGTGATGCATTTTCGCCACAATAAAAGGACCTCACACCTGCAGTGAAAATACCTGCTGAAGCTTTTACTACATTAACAAGACACAGACTGCATGGACTCCCTGGTAACCCGGAAAAGTGAACAGTTAATGTTAATGGTAGCATAATGGCGGTGTATCAATGAATGTAGTGAATGAAACATTAGTGGTTGCTTCTTGACATGACAGACATCTGGTTTGAGGTTTTTTACATTACATTAATGTGCTTTCTTTCTGTGTGTTGTGCTCCTGCTTTTTGGTCTCCAGGGAGTCATCCAGCTGCGGTTCAGTAAAGTTAATGAACTCCCTCTGAGCTCAGATGACCCTGGGAAATACCTCTTCGAGATTATACCACGTAAGTATTCAATTGACCCTTTAAAGGGAGCAAAACTGACTTCAGGCGGTGCGTGCACCTAAAGACAGTTTTGTGTGTAGCAGTGATACATCTGTACTGTCTTTGGGGGCGTCCGTCCATTGCCTTGAGTCATCTTTCTGCTTCATAAGTTACAAAAAAAAAACTTTGTGTAACATTTATTGTATGTGTTTTGTAGGAGACAGCACTTACCTGCATGATACCAAAACGACCACAAACTGATAGCAGTCACAATCTACTTTGGAAATCTTTATGTACATTTGACATTTTCTGACAGCCGTATCTGTCCTACTAAAGGTTTCACTGTACTAAGATGCATTTGCAAAACCCATAATTCTGCAGGTACAAGTGGAGACAGAGAGCGATGTCCTTATGTGTTCATGGCGAACTCCCAGAGTGACATGGAGGAGTGGGTCCGCGCTCTGCGCAAGGTTATTGGAGTACCAACAAGCGGAGGTTCAGTAAATCCTTATGTTGTTATATAAAATGAGGTTATTAACGACACTACAGCTAACCAATGTGACTAGAGTTTTAAAGAAAAGGATAGTTGGACATTTATCATTTTCTTGCAGAGTTAGATGACAAGATTGATACCACTTGCGTGTCTGTAAGCTAAATATGTAGCTGGAGACATCAGCTGGTTAGCTTTGCTTAGTATACAGACTGGAAATAGAGGCAAACAACTAGCCAGGCTCTGTACAAAAAAAGAAAAAAAGCCTGGCTCAAGATAAAAAGAAGGAAGTCAGAAAGTCACTTGCTTGCTGCCAAGAAGTAGTCCCCACATGACGATGTCGAAGTATCTTAGCATAATTGAAAAAAAAAAAAAAAAACTCTGACAAATCGTGTTTAAACCACAGGCACCACCCTATGATTGCTACAAAGACCATGTGAAAGGGAAATGGAGTCAATTTGTATGTGTGTAAATGTATACTCCCTAGACATTACCAATATGTCATGTCTTATCTCTGTGCCTCTCTGTAGTGTTTGGTAAGGGTCTCATGGACACAGTAACATATGAGCAAAGGTTTGGGCCCCACATGGTGCCAATCCTGGTGCAGAAGTGTGTGGAGTTCATCAAAGAACATGGCCTGAATGAGGAGGGTATCTTCCGCCTCCCGGGACAGGACAATGCAGTCAAACAGTTCCGAGATGCCTTTGATGCAGGAGAGAGGCCCTCCTTCCCCAGGTAACGCTTCCCTCTGTACAGACTAAAGCCATATCAACTATTAGATAAACAGAAGTCATGATTTTAATAATGTTTACCTCAAAATTACACCGGTTGTTTATTGGAAGCACTTAACCTGACCTGGATCAATATTTTGATCTTAAGTATATTTGAGTAGTAGTAGTGGTATAGTGCATATCTATGCAGCATTTGAAATAGGGTTGTTCACACAGCTCATAAACAAATGAAATAATCTTTAGCCCTCTTTAAACCTGGCTGGTAAATGCTTAAGGAAGTCACTACTATATAAGGAGAAAAATATCCTAACCATAGTCAATCACAAGCATCAGCTTTTTTTCTGAGAAAGCAAGGAGAGATGAGAGAGATGCACAGCGGCTGATTTTATCTGCTCAGAGTTGAAGGTGATACCACATCCTGTTCTGCCAGGCACACAGGAGGAAGCCTGTATTACTCAACATCACAAGCTCCTCTGACAGAGCACTGTTGATTAAAACATCAATTTAACCTAACCTTGTTTGTCTCTCATCCAGTGTGAGCCAGGTCAAATGACAACCAGCAAGGCATGAATGATGCTTTAGGTCAGCTTTCATGCCAAAAATACAACAATGATTTCACCTGAGTCCATACAACAAAATGAACCGTAGCCTGCTCCACCAGATAAATATACAAAAAGATGGCCCAGAGGCCCGAAATATCCAAAAAGAGCAAGACTCTTGAGGGCTTTGTAAAGACCTTGTTTATACAACATCTCAGAATGCAAATACTTTTATGAGTCCAGTAAAATATTTACACAGCTCATCAAGATGTTAAAAACTAAAGATAAAGCTCTAAACTCATCGAAACTTGGACTACCCACATTTCCACAAAATGCAAGATATTAAATTTAAGCCAGGTGCAGGGCCTCCATATACAGCATGTAATCCAGCAAATGGCATGTCTATGATGGAGTGGGTTCCAGATGTTATAAAATACATGCAAGACTCATACAATCAGTGCTAGCTCCATGAACTGGCCAAATTATACAATGGTCTAATATTGCATTCTGTGATCAAGGTTTAATACTGTAAGTGGATGTTCATTGGATATGCGTCATTACCTGCAGTGACACAGATGTCCACACGGTGGCGTCACTGCTAAAGCTGTACCTGCGAGAGCTGCCTGAGCCCGTGGTGCCTTGGACTCAGTACCAAGACTTCCTGGACTGCACCAACCTGCTGGACTTCAACAGCACGGAGGTACGCTTTATTTAAGAAAAGAGGCTACTACAAGTCAGTATACATCTGAGTGAATGCACACACTCTGTGCGTGCATGTGTGTGTACATGAAGGAGAGGTGAGTGTGTGGGTCCTTTAACCCTCTCATGTCTGCTCTCAGGGCTGGGCAAAGTTGGAGAAACAAATCGCTCTTCTCCCCAGAATGAACTACAACCTCCTCAGTTATGTCTGCCGGTGAGTAGATGCTGGAGCAGATGCACAAAGAATTGAGACATTCCAGAGAAAAACCATTATGCCTTTGTGGTTAGGGGTTACGTCACAGATTTCTCAAGTTCCTTCTGGTTACAAACATCAACTAAATGCCATTCTCTGTCCAGTTTCCATTCCTGTAAATTATGCTGATCAAGTCGTTTTGTTTCGCAGGTTTTTGTTTGAGGTGCAGCTGCACTCCAAGGTGAATAAGATGAATGTGGAGAACTTGGCTACAGTGATGGGAATCAACCTGCTCAAACCTCAGATCGAAGACCCCATCACTGTGATGAAGGGTAAGAACGGGTCACTGATGTGTCGTGAACATGCGTGCGGATCTGTCTCATCTTATTTTACCTTGAAATGATGTGGTTGTGAAAACTATAGAAAAACTACAAAAAAACTACAAAAAAACTACAAAACACACTAAATTCAAATGAACATTATTAAGCAATGAAATATGGCAATACTGCAACCTAACTACATCCTTCTCTTTTTAGACACTATATTTAGTGGGGGAAAAACTCTCAGCCTTTTATATAAAAAATACGTCACAAGTTATGAAGGCATGTCTCATGTAGGTACCCACAATATGTGGAACTGATGATGTAACACAAACCATGTGCTACTTCATCAGTTCTATAAGCTTTAACTACTATCTCAGTAATGCTGCTGGCACTCTTTTTACTTATTATTCATAGTGAATCTGAACTGTAAAAAATAACAGTAGTTCAGCTCAAGTAAAATTTCAAAAGACCAAAAAAGAGAAGAAAGAATTTGCATAAGAACCTAAAGATAAGACATGATTATAATCTTTTCACTTTCGTGTTTGTTTTTTTTCGCAGCGACTCCTCAGATCCAGAAGCTGATGACAGTGATGATCAGACAGCATGAGGCTCTGTTTCCTCTCTCCAAAGACGTGCTTCCCTCCCCTCCCTCAAACAAGGCCGAAAGCCAAAAGAACACTCCCCGAAGCTTTGTGGGCTGGGAGTCTGCCGAAGTACGAGCAGCTGACCACACATTGAGCTTCTGTTATATTTTTAACATCTGGTTTTTAGGGCACGTTCTGGTGTTACTCAGGTAACATGACGTATCCTGAAAACAGGCCAAGGCAATTCCTAGAACACATACCAGGAAATCCAGTACAACTTGTGACAGTAGAAAGAAGTTGCTATGTATCCATTGTGAAAGTTGGCAATGTGGCAAACAATGCTAATTCCATCAGCTGTGACAATTTGTCGTTTGTGACAAAATCTGGATAAAACACCCACACATTCAGAAACAAGTTTTGAAAAATGTCAAGAGTTGTTAACAGTGGCAGGTGGCAAACATTACTGACTTCCTTGCTGACCAATACCCCACTCATGTCTGTACAGTTGTATATTGCTGGAAATAGCACCCGGCTAGCTTAGCATAAAGTTGAGAAAAGCAGTGAAACTAGCCTTGGTCTGTCCAAAGGTAAGACAATCCACCCACTGTCATCTCTAAAGCTCACTTTTTAATTATAGCCTATCTTGTTTTGTGGGCCAAAGAGTATAACACTGTGAAATAGCAAATTGTCAGGTTTTGAACAGCTTAAACATAGGATAGCTTATAGATCATGTTGGTAACGAGCTTTAGAAGTGCTGGTAGGCGATTGTGCTACCATTGGACAGAGCCTGGCTAGCTGTTTCCCCTGTTCCTGGTATTTAAGCTAAGCTAAGATAAATGTCTGTAGTTTAATATTTTATGGACAGATATGAGAGTGGTTGTGATCTCCTTGCAAGAAAGTGAATAAGCTTGTTTCCCAAAACTATTCCTGCGATGCTGTGAAGTCTAGTAAAAAAAG
>JAPMOB010238334.1:0-12276 GCA_029875015.1 Lepomis gibbosus | reverse complement strand
ACCCCCCACCCTCCTTCAAAGCAAAAGCAGGTGATTGAAATAAACAAGACTCAGGTTAGCAAAATATCCTTGCTAGCCTCAGAGCACTTCTGTTTGTTTATGTCACCATATGACTCATATTCATGCAACCTGAGGTCCGCTTAACATCCACAACCCCCATGAAGTGGTTCTACAAGCCCCCAGCTTAAGAACCACTGCCATAAGTAGTTCTCATTAATTGTTATGTTATCACCACAATACAACAGTCTTTATTCCATTTTATGTTTTATTATATTTTATTCTATAATATTTTTATGTCTTATGTCTCATTTTATTATTTGTGATTTTTTAAACTACATTTTGTATTGTTGAGGGGACCCTGAGAACAAAGAATTACATTGCCAACCACTGCTTCACTGTAATTGTTGTGCATATTACAAATCAAGGACTTGAACTTGAACTGTTTTCCTTATGTTGTCATTTATGGCTCCCAGTGGCCAATAATGTGTGAAAGTGTAATCATCAGTATCAGCGGATACTTCTGTATCTCTTACCAGACAGCAGCATGAGCTGCATTCTGTATTGTAGTATAATTTGGTCTCTGCACAGGCACCTCTCCTCATCCGCTGCAGAGCCCTTGTGTCCCGGGCCATGCACATGCCAGTTTGTATTGTTATCTGTCAGTCAGCTCGATCATCAGTTCTCTCAATAAGTCTAGTAGCTTTGGGCAAGGTTACCAGAGTGAATCTCCATCACAACCTGTAGTTTGAAATGGAAAGAATGAGCCTTTATTTACTCTCAAAAGCTTTGTATGGAGGTGGTCGATGCATCATAAGGTTGGCAAATCAGTTAGTCCAGATTCTTGAGGTTTTTGCTCTTATAATACCAGAACATACAGACAATTTTCTAATTTTGAGTGCTGCATCTAAAGTGCTCTTTCTGCTCGCCCTCGTTGAAGGTTACAAAACTGCTTTTATTTGATATTATAGAATAAGGGTTGATCCTATGGCATTTGTTGACAGCAGGACAAATTTAGAATATCACCAGACTAAGCCGTTAATTTTCTTTTTCATTCCTACAAAATGCCTATCAAGAAAAGTCAATAACACAGTACAGTTCACAAAAATCATCCTGTACGTCTGTAAGGGCGTCTTCCCTTTCAGCATTATTTCCAGGCCAACAGACATGACATTTGAGTTGAGTTTATGAGTGCCTCCAGGTTGAAGCACTGACCTGATCTGTGCAGACACCTGTGACAGCCTGCGACGGGTGTCAAACCTTGATTTACACCCGCTGAGTGATGCTTCCGGTCAAGTGCTTGCTTTAAGGGAAATAAAACTGGAGATGAAAATGGGTTGTTGAAGGAGCAGAGGGGGGAAAAAAGCCATTTTGTCACGAGTGGAACAGGATCTGTCTGAGCTGTCACATGATAGATTTCCTACCTAGAAATGAGCTGAGCAGCCACATAATGGTGAGGACTTTTTTACTTTAGAGTCTTCATTGTTTGGGCGACACAGCTTGTTGAAACACAATGTTGTCTTTATTTAATCTGCTTATTTCTAAACAAGTGAAAGGTAGAGAGTGAGACTCGTGATCTACATGTTAACTAGTACTTATACAAGGGTGTTTATTTCAAGGCAGCTGCAGCAGTGAAAACAATGGAGGGATGGTAACTGCCCTCCCTCTCTTCTTGAGGAGGTGTAACTGTTAGAAAAATACAAATTAGCTTAATTAGCAGGTGCATGTGCACCTGTCTCAGCAAATTGTTGTTCCCAGTGGAAACTTAGTGGAAATAGATCACAGCTTGGTACAATTTTATTTTTTCTTTTGTTTAAAAGTCTTACACAACTCATATACCTGGAGGTTGTGTCTAAGATTGAGGAACATTAGTTTAGTTGACTTCAGCGCAGAATAATTCAGTGTCCGTGGAATTAAAGCAGCACGTTAGAAATGCAGCAGCATTCAGTCTTCTTTGAGTGGTCTTCAGTGTCTACTCAGGATGTGTTCAGGCACAGTGAATGCAAGTGTAGATCACCTTTTGGCACCGCGCAGAGCCCAACACACAATCACTGTGTCCAGTGAGACAAACATGGCTGCAACAGCCCTGTGTAGACTTGTTTTAAAACCCTAAATCCTGCACCACTGATGTGCCTGGAGGATGTGTGTGTCAGATCGAGAAAGGTTAGTGTCAAACTGAAAAAGGTTAGCTTACTCCACTTATTCCAATGTGGAATAAGACATGACCACCAAAATATAGAAAACAGCAACTTTCTAATAAAGAGGGGAATCTGTGTGTGTGTGTGTGTGTGTGTGTGTGTGTGTGTGTGTGTGTGTGTGTATGTGTGTATTTCAATTAAGTCAGTAACGGTTTAACGACTTCTAATGTGGTGGGTGTGTTGCAGACTCAAGGGAGAGCAGTGTCGCATTTGATGCAATTTCAAAACGCGACACATTCAGAATTAATAAATACAGTACAGGAGAGTGCGGAGCGGAGCGCTGAGGGCTCACAGGGCTAATAGCCTCTGATGTGGTAGAGAACTGTTGAAATGGAGTTATGAGTTCAATTTTTTATGTTAAATGTTATGAGAGAGAGAGAGAGCGCAGATGGACTGCAACAATGTGCGAACTGTACCATAGCTTTCGGGTGAGCTCAATTTTTATTTTCCCGCGATGGGATGATTCTTACTGCTGAATCATTAATATCTGCAATCGTGTAGGCCTGGGACTGAATGTGAAAGTATCCGGCATTGTTTGTCTTATTATTAGGCTATTATTATTTTATTTAGCCATTTTGCTACAATTATGCTTCACACAACAGCTGCGGCTGTGTATCGGTCTGACCTTTTGTCCATGAGATGGAAGAAATTTGAAAGTTGCGTGGTGCTGCGGAGAGCCCCCCAGCTGCAGTAGTGCTTGCATCATGTGTAAAATCCATCCAGCCAGAGGGAACAGTCACGAACTGTACACAGCGGTGTAGCGCTGTGTGCGTACGTTCGCGTGTGTACTCCTTGTGATCGGCAATGACATGTGATCGGTGAATACACATCTTGTTTTGATTTAATTAAAAAATCAAACAATCAAATCTGCACAGTCTACTCTTCTCATAGTCAAACACTAAATATTTCAGTAGGCTATATTTTAATGATCTGTTGGCAATTAAAATTATCTTTATAATTGCCAGCAGTTAAACACTAGCCCATAGAAAAAGCAGTTCCCGCGCCATTGCAAACCAGGACATCACAATCAACAGTAAATAGCCACACAAGTCTCGCCGACGTCCGGCTGAGATCGGCATTAATTGTAGGCTATTGCTCGGAAATAGCAGCCAGCATGTAGCGGTGTGTTTACAGCGAACAGCTGATGGAGTTACGCTAAATATGCTAATGGGTCCGAAGTTTTTTTTTTTAAGTTTTCATCAGTCAGGAGCCAGATTCAGTCTTGTCCTCTCCAAAACAAGCGGAACAGATGATTACAGCTGGTAATAAAGCTCGTTAAACATCACGTTCCTCTGATCCTCAGGTGGACACAGGCAGAGAGCTGCAGCTGATCTGCAGCTCTTGTCGGCAGGAAATGTTTTAATGACCTTCCAAACTGTCGTGATTTTTGTGTTGCTTTCTCTGTGCTCGCGTGATTTTATGAATGTGATGGTTTTATTCAGTTTGTTATTAGATTTGTAACAAACTTTATTGTGTGTCTCTTCATTATACCTCATTAAACACGTTTTAAGGGTCAAGAAAGGCCCATAGCTTTTCATTATATTCCAGTGAAATCTGATGTTCATTTATACATTTTTCTCATGGATAGTGGTTACTAAATAATGTTGCCTGTGCATGGCTTTTTACGGCGTACAGGCTTACAGCCTTTTAATTTGCCTAATCTTCGCAGGTCTTTAGACCACGGTGGAAGCGCACGCAATAATGGGCTGAAGGAATCTTTTAGTTCCTTGAAATAAGATCTGGGGACTTAAAAGTCCCGGGGACTTCTGGTCGGCACACTCATGCTGTAAGTCAGATGTTGGCAAATAAGTTTTCGGTGTCTGGTCAGCTCAGTCAGTGGTCTTTCAATGGGAGGGTTGTATGTTTGGTCCCTCCTTGTGTGAATCTATTTTTCCCACTTAAGCAAATTAACTGTCAAGAGACTGTTTCACATGCTCACGATAAAGCTTGTGCTGGAATAAGATAAGATAAAATAAGATGTAACTTTGAATCCCCCATTGGGCAAATGCAGTGTTAGTAAATTGGAGTGTGTGTTTTGGCCATTGATCCACTTCCAGCAACGCCTGGAGACTTATTTTCATCTCCCCAGCATATCCAGGAAGAGGACATTTCTGCGCTTCTGATTCAGGGGAATCACATTTCCTGAGGCTTTTTTTAAAAGTTCCAGTGTGTAATATTTATGAGGATCTTGTGACAGAAATGCAATATAAGATCCATAATTATGTTTTCAGGTGTATTGAAAGACCTTACATCATGAACTGTTTTGTTTTTTATTACCCAACACATTCTTGGTTTACATTGCCCATGTCATCTGTCAGTGGCTAAGTCTCAGAAACATATGGTTTTACTGAATAATTAAGTAAAAATAATTTCTTAACATATCTACCTTTTTTGCGCTTTTATTTTGTAGTCACAATCACTTAAGAGTGATTATGTCATGAGTGAGATCGATTTCAGCATCAAAGTATTTATTAATTAATTAATTAATTTATTTATTTATTAGGGCAGCGGGCCACCTCTTGCCGACCACTGCTCTTGGTGAAACCAATGTGACTGCAGGGACACGTCACATCAGCCCCTGTGAATGAGCACTGCACTACTAAAATAAAATAACATAATTTGGAAAGCCCACAAAAAAAACAAATGGTCACAAAAAACATGACGAATCTGGACCTTGTAATTCGACTTTGGGTTGTCTTCTTCATCGCAGGGTTGACAGTGACAGCTGGTCCACTGCTGATGAGCGCCGCAGATAGGTGTCACTCATACAGATGTCAACTGACTGGAGGACTCCGTATTGGCAGTTCCTTAGCCCATCTGTTTGTCTGTCTTTCTGCCTGTCCCACCCTCCTGAGATGGAACTGGATGTACACTCTTTCTTGGCACTCGGTGTGAACACATCTTTACCACTTGGCTAATCTGCCACTCATTCTGTAGTACACTGTCAATGTGTGTGAGAGGTGAGGGGGCGACATGTTATATGCAGGAGTCATATACAAGAAAGACATCTTTAATCCTCATTAACGTTAATAACATCAGTAGTTGCGATGCCAACTGAAAATACTGATTGAGAACAATTATGTGGAGGTTTGTCCACAACAAGTGGGTTGTTTTAAAATACCAAATATTGGACACATTTTCACCTGTGTATAAGAACTGTTACACTTAGGTTGATAGAACAAGTTAATTTAGGTTTAGAGTATGATTGTGAGTGTGGATAAATAAATCTAGTCTCTAGTCTTATTTCCATTTTAAGATTATGTGTTTACTTTGATCCACATTCATTAAAACCAAAGTAATTAACATTTATATTACTTAGTACTTATACTCAGTAGTGATAAAATAAATAAAGTTGTAAGATCAAGAAAATACCAAAAGAACAACTTTTAAGACTGTGAACTGATTTGGCTCCTCTGATATTTTTGCTGGAGGCTGTTAAAAAAATACACAAACCTTTAGTTTGACCTTCATACTGATGATATTGATCTTAGAGGAGCCCCATGGCTTTTCCATGGGGTGAGAGGACACAACTATGATACCTTCTACATAACAATAGTTTGTTTGAGGATTTTCAGCCAGGATTTAGAGTGCATCATAGCACAGAGACAGCACTGGTGAAAATTACAAATTACCTTCTAATTGCATGAGACAAACAGACTTGTCTTTTTAGATCTTAGTGTTTCATTTGACGCCACATTCTATTACAGTGACGGGAATGTTTAATTGACATTAAAAGAACTGCTCTCAGCTGGTTGAAATCCTTAAGTTAATTTCTTGCAGACTAAAATCATCACGTTGACATAATACAGGTGGTACACAGGATGTGGATTGCGTGAGTTGGGGAAGTGATGTATAAAAGCGAAACAACTTCAGTATTTTGCACAGGCGAGCCGGCGAGCTAACATTATATAACTTAAGCCAACAACAGCACAAAATCACAATATGTTTAACATGCTTTGCAGTAATGTTAGTTTAACTGTCCAACAGGATGAAAGCCAACTTTGGGTCGGTTTTGTTGGTTCCAAAACAAAGCAGAGGTCTCTCTTTGACACAAGCCTTTCTGATGTTGACTGTGCTTGCTCTTGGTGGGAATTGTTGGGCTTCTGTAAATAACTTCAGAGTACGGTCTAGACCTGCTCTTTATGAAAAGCGCTGTGAGATAACTGTTGTTGTGATTTGGCGCTATATAAATAAAATTGAGTTGAATTTCATCAGCTGCGAAGTTGTCCGCAGGAGGCTAGGGAGCGCGCACAGGGCTACATCCTGACCCGATACCTTTACATAAGAAACAGAATAGTGGCTGTTGCCATCAAGTGTTTTCATTGAAAAACTATATTGCGACATTAAAGCACATCTATTCCAGTAATTAGTTATTTTCCATCCAGTATTACGTTCTCCTGTTCCTTCCTGGACTGAGTCACTGGTATGGCCACCCAGGGACTGATTAGATCATCACCCTTCTTCCATATATGGCATATTTATTCTCCTCTGTGTTTTCATTCACAGCCGTTGGCAGATTAGCCTAGGGCTTCTGGTCTGTGATTATGGCCACCTTTGAAATGAATATCCACTAATAATGTTAACAGGAGCCAGTAACCCACTGCTTCAAAAATCTAAAGGCTAAGGGAAGAACAGGGCTCTAAAATTGTCTTGAAGGAACGTATAATTAAGGGAGCACAGAGGGGATCCCAACCTATTATGTTAAAGAGGGAGAGGAAGACAAACACTGATAAAAAGAGAATGGGGGAAAAAAAGAAAACTCATGTAAACTGATATTGCTACCAAATCTGCTTTCCAGTGATCTCTCATTGGAAATTCTCTGCCAAACAACACGACAATAAGCAGCCAGAGATAAGAAAGGAGAAAGTAGCTTAATAGACTCCAAAAAGAGTCACCAACAGGAAGGAAATAGATGTGGTAATACTGTATAGAAGCACAGAATGTAAGTAATACATCAAGGAATATTAAAGGTATGGTGAAAATAATTGGAGAAGGGAAACCGAGGCAGGTTCTATTTCTCAATACAGCCAACAGTGAAGCATACTTCAAAGGGGATTGGGATCAAAAGGTACAAAGTTGTGAGAACTAGACAAAGATTGGATCACTGTGCACTAAAACATGGGCTGACACTTTTTAGAAAAAAAACGGCAATGGGAAGTGAAGCTGTGGTTAGACAGATGAAATATGTTTTGATCCAATTATCACAAAGAAAAGAAACCTCTTGCAAGCAGAACTGCCAGAAACTAGAGCGAAGCACTCTTTCCTGTAAACTGCCACATGTGCGTGTCAAAAAACAAAATGAGCTAAAAGAGGCTAAAAAACGGAGATCCAAGTGGAACTGTAGTGTTGAAAGATAATTGTTTGTGGGTTTGTCAGAAAGTATGAAACCTTTCACATTGCACATGTTACATATATTCATATAAAAATATTGATTAGTGCAGCTTTAACAGATGAGTTTTGACAGACGTATAGAATGCCTACCCATGTGTCATGTGATTAAGATGAGAATTAAGCACTTGGGTGCCATTTGGTCTGTCGTCCAATGGGAATCTCCTTCCTTGTCCATACATGACAGATTTTTAATCACTTCAGTGTTGCTAAACCCTGTGTGTTGGCAGGGTGGCCCAGGGGTTCCTGCTCCGTGATTATAGCTGCCTTCAAAGTGTAGCTAATTATGTTAGCTCAGACTGCTAATGCACTGCTTTTAATGTGAACTGCCAGCTTCAGTGAATCATAACTGTTAGACCTAATTACCAAAGGAGAGAAGGCCATATATCACGGCGATGGTAGCACTAAGGCTGTGAGCTTTGTCACAAAATTCCTCTCACTCTCTTTTTCTGGCAGTACAGGTGAGGTGAGACAGAATATTGGAATACAAAATTTATTTATATGCTTTGTCAATATTGTTTATCCTGCTCCCAATGCCAATAAAACAGTATTTAAATTGAATAGAATGTCACAGACAGTATGGCTCAAGGAGGAGCGTTTCACTGAGTCATCACTTCACATCTCATTGATCCAAACACCACAATATCATGTTTAAGAAGTACTTCAGTTTAAAAAAACAAATACAGCAGGGAAATAAGAGGTGATACTTGGCTGACTGTCTGTGTCCGCAGAGGACCTGTTACAATAGCACTGATGTTTTCTCATCATGGTCTACTAAAGTGAAGAAGTGTTGAGAGCAGTGTTTGGTGGCTGACCTCCTCATCAAGTTAAAAAAGTTTGAGCCACCGTGGAAAGGGGTGGAACAGGCCTGAGTCAGAGGCCTCAACACTGCGAGCTACTGCGGTTGACCACACATTCTCCCATCAAGGTTGTTTTTTATAAATTAGTTATATTAATAAATTTGCTTAGAAGGCGGTACATGCCTTCATTTGTGCACGTGCAATGCTAAGTGACGCCAGGTCAGCTTCTGAAGTGGGCTTAGCAGGGGGTGTTAAAGACGTATCCATTTCAGCTGCACCAGCGGTGAAACTTTCATGTAAATAAAACCATTTGAATTGAATTTATTACTGTTAGTATTGTTATTTTTCCAAGAAAACAATATCACATTCACAGCTATGGGCCCACTGAGACTCATGATGCTCATCTTACTTTACTGAGCCACCATTTGTTTCTATACTTTCTGTCTCCTTCCTCACATGCATGTGATGCATGATCACACACACACACACACACACACACACACACACACACACGTGTCCATCCATAAAAATTCACCAAGGTCCCAATATGTGTGTTTGAGCATTCAGTGACGTGACAGTGCGATGTGCACAGAAACTAATCAATTAAATTAAATATTAACAAGGAAAAATCATAGAAGTGCTATACACACAACATGAACACAATCATGTGAAGGAGGACTAATGGGAAATACAGTGGCTTTTGAATGTGTTTGAAATATGGCAGGCACATATGCACCCATACATTATACCAAGAATATGAAACCCACTGTGTTCATTATGGTTTTGTATCAGCAAGTAATTGAGGATAAAATAAAATGCATCACAAACGCGTCTCTCAGCTAACTACAAACCACACAAGAGATCTATTTCCCTCTTCCCTGTACTTCCATCCCTGAGAGAGACAGTACGTATCACCCACACTTGATTAAGTTGCAGTAATGGTATATTGAAATTTATTTTCAGCTGTCTTGCTGCTAACACAGCTCACAAACACGTGTTATATCTGCAGAGGAAGGCATCTTCTATGTCAGCTTATTAGGAAAACAAGCCGTTTCCTTTTAACAGTAATATATTAGATCATTTATTAGTGTGTGCTTGTTTGTAGGGTTATGGAACATCTTCCATACCAGGGACAATGTCAGCAATAGTGTACAGCTTTAAATAAGTTAAATTATTTCAAGGTCAGACATACGTTAAGAGCATTTCCTTTTGTTGAGTAATTGCATAAAAGGTATGGACAGGTATTGACTTCATGCTAATCTAATCTGGAGCCAAAAGCAAGCTTATCTGATTTAATGCACATGGGCAGAGTGAAATCTTAGAAGGAAAATTTGTATCTCCATCTACTCTACCTTTTAGTAATATTGCGTGTCATGTCATGTAAATAGATTTGTACACGTATGAGTCATTTAAGATAACTTGTTACAGTCACTGATTGTCTTGTTTTTTGTATTTTCTTTTTGGTAACATACGAGTCCACTACAGATCATCTGTGATTCTCCACGAGCGGAAAAACACAGAATGTTGTAGTGTACATAATTGATACATACATAATGTTCTTTCATGACGATTGGGCGGGGGGGTTGGAGGCTCTGATTGGTTTATTTTATGTCAGTCAAATCAGGCAACAATGTCCAAAAGTTTGAATGTCCTCAGAGAAGTAGAGTACAGGTGGTAGCTGAAACGAGCGATTTACGACAAGGTTGTACAGCTAAGAGAGTTTGCTGAATCAGCATCGGAACACTCACGAACAAACCTCGCAGGGGGGAAAAGTAAGCTAGAATAATTATTTATTTAATTTTTAATTCTGGTATATCTCAATTTCCCATTAACCCTTTTGTTCACAGTTGCAGGGAGATCTTCGGTTGTGAGGTTTTCACACTACATCAAAGAAATCTATAAGTGCCCATGTTGAACCAAACGCGGCTTTCAAGGCTCTTATTGATTGATTATCAGGAGTGTGTTGCAGTATTTTACATATCGATCACTGTAAGTGCAAGATATTGATTACCACGGTTCTCTAACATGGTTGATAGTGACCACTGTAGAATTCTGCACTTCCACTCATTAGTCATTCTTCATTTCTGCATCAGACACTTTTGCTTAGCATGACTTATACTGACCCCTGTAATGTCTCCTCTCCCCTTTCCTTCAGAATAATATTTTATTTTCTCCAACGCTGCCTGTTCTTTACACACTGCATCTCACCATCACCTTTTCATTTTTAATTCCATGTTCAGTCTAACATTTGGAGGTTTAATTTTTCATCATAATTGTAAAAATGTACCCAGATTGAACTTTCTTCTAAACCACTGACTACTGAAACAGGCATTATAACACATGACCGAATACTATGTTTCCACCTTTCACTGAAATTAACAGTGCACAGTGTTTTATTAAAGTAATTTGTGACCCAATTATGGCCTCATGACACTTTCCATACACTTCATCTCCCTTGCTGTATATGTGAAAAAACTTGGCCTCTTGCCAAATCCACCAAATGCACTCTGCTCGCCCTCTCCTCCATCAAGTTAATGGAACATAGTCTTTACCACTGATCTTGACCCATAAGTAATTTTCTTAAATAATTGCTCTTTTTCTTCAGTATCTTTAGCTGCTGATATTAGAGTCCCTCTAAACTGAATGCAGCAGGATCTTCTTACTGTTATCGTGACTCATAACCATTCGCCTTGCTCCCATGCTAAACTCGATCTCCCTTTGTGATGGATAAAATGTTCTTTTTCTAGTTCATCAATCTTTGTGACCTAAGAAACCTTCTTTGCTATTTTTATTTGTTCATTGTGCTGTTACCTCCACCTTTCATTGCATGAAGGTTAGAGATAGCAGAGCACCCACCAACACAGAGCCTGCTGTTGGCATAGGCAGTACACACAAATGCCAGGGGCACTAGGATCCTGTGGGGACATCCAACATTGGCTGTCTTGAGTCGTGACAGTGCTGTAAAATGAGTAGCTACACTATATGCAAGGAGCGCCATGACTTAAAAAGCTAGCTGACAGTGGCTAACTCTTAGCAAATCTAGTGGCATTTACAAGAGGGATAGACTTTCGAAAATACTCTGTACACTGATCGATTTGTTTATGTCATCAATTATCTCTGGTAAAGAGAGGTGAGCACATGGAAGTTGACTGAAAAATGTGTGGATTCTACTTTGCTCAGTCTGTTCTTACCTTCTGACGCATGCTAGATAGCTGACAGCAGACATGAGACTGATGTCTTATCGACACAAACACTGGGTGAAGAAGAATTAGTGAGCGGACCTGTGATTACCACACATTCTCACGTAAAAGTCAGTATTCAAGTAACGTCTCAAATAATAGCTGTGAAACATTGTGAGTTCTCTGGGCGACAAACTAGAAGAACTAAGACTTGCTTGTAAGGAAGAACCAAGACTTTTTTGTTCTTCTTCTGGCTGTGTATCCGGTACTGGACAAAGAAATAACAGTGATTCTACAGCACTGTGCTCCTGATCTGGAATCTTTTTACATATGTGAAATCATTGTTACACTACATCACTGGGGAGGCTGTGGTTCAGGAGGTAGAGCGGGTTCAGAAGGTTGGCGGTTCAATCACAGCTCCACCAGGCTGCATGTCGAAGTGTCTTTGGGCAAGATACTGAACCCTGAATTGCCCCTGGCGGCTGTTCCACCAGTGTATGTCTGAATGTGTGTGAATATTAGTTTCTGTTTGAGCATTTAGGCTGGGTACACACCAAAAGATTTTTTACATGTTATGAGATTGTCAAAACGTGATAGATCACAAACATGAGGAGAAAAAAATCCTAGATTTAACAGTGTGTGGTGTGCCATGATGTGACAAAGACAGCACACCACACACGAACAGATTTTCAACCCGAGTCTAGACTGTGAACA
>JAPMOB010238327.1:0-11078 GCA_029875015.1 Lepomis gibbosus | reverse complement strand
CCCCCCCTCAGAGCCACCTGCCTGCTGGAGGCCGATGTTGTGCAACTCAGGAGGCTTCTGGTTTTCCGGACCCAGAAAAAAAAGGCCAAGAGAGGAAAAGGGAGCTGAGCAGAGGGCGGTTGGTGGTCTGAGGCCGGCCAGAAGCTCACTGCCTCTCTCCACCGCTCTCTCTCTCTCTGTGGGGCGTCCAGTGATGTCACAGGGCTGCTGACGAATCAAATGAGCAGATCAGCAACCACAACAGACACCTACATATTTATTTATATATCCAGAGTCCGTTTGTCGTTGGAGCTGCTGTCACACAGTTTACATGTCGACATCTTCTTTCCTCTGGAGGCCACAAAAGCTGGAGTGTGTGTGTGCGTTCTCCTCCAGCAGGTCCAATCAGAGCCCTGCACGGGTTAGGGTCCCGGTCCTGAGCCCAGCAGGTCCGATCGGTAAGCCAGAACGGGACAGAGCAGCTAAAGCAGCTCTGCTGAGTCTAACAGAACCAGGAGCAGCACAGAATCCTCCTGAATCTTTCTTCTGGTCCCGACCAGCTTCCACCTGCTCTCCACAAACACAACAAGAGAAGCCAGTTAAAGTCCAGCTCAGATTAAAGGACCCCGCCTGCCTGTTTAAACCTGTTTCCACATGTTGGTGCTGAAAGGTTTGGATCTGACCCGGCTGCAGCCTGTTACTTCCTGTCAGGCTCAGGCTGCTCCACCAGGGCCCATCACGTTCTGCTGTGTTCTGATGAATCCTGGGCCTGTTCTGTGGTTTCATTCTGCCTGGTGTCCTCGTCAGTCCTGATCCCCTGATCCCCGTCAGTCCTGATCCCCGTCAGTCCTGACCCTCGTCAGTCCTGATCCCCGTCAGTCCTGATCTCTGTCAGTCCTGATCCTCGTCCTTGTCCCCGTCAGTCCTGATCCCTCTCAGTCCTGATCCTCATCGTGACCCTCGTCAGTCCTGACAAAGGCAGGATCATCAGAGGGGAACCATTCAGAAGTAATTTGTAAGAAGTTCATCCCTTCCTGCAGGTCCAGTCAGACCCTCAGTCTGAGTTTGCCTCCTAAGGGGGGGGGGGGGGTAGAAGGACATGCTTCCCTTGTTTTATTTGACATTTTCTGTCTCTTCAAATTAAAGCGACTTCATGGGATTTCCAAATCCGGGTCACTCTGATCCAGATTAAACTTTTTGAACAACTGGGCCCTGGTGTCTGATGACATGATGGACAGGATCCCTAAGAGGGACTCCGGGTGACCCCCTTTGTTTTTAACAGGAAACTGACGTCTCGCTCTGAAATCTGGTGAGAGGCGAGCTGCTGCAGGACGCCGGGGGACGCTGTCTTTAGAAAACAGTTCAAAACATTCATTGGAAATTTAAAAAAGTATTAAAAAGTAATTAAACGTACTTTGATAAAGTAACTGAAATAGTTACATTTAAATAAGGTGACTTCAGACAGGAGGAGCTGCTGTCTGCAGGCCCGGTGACCTCAGGAGTGACAGCAGGTGACGGGACGTCAGCAAAGGTCTCGTGTGTCAGCGTCAAAGTCCGTCCCGTATGTTCAGGAGGTCAAAGGATCTGACTCTGGGACTAAAGCACGGAGAGTCTTTCTGCTTCCTCACGTCTCACTTCGGTGTGAGGAAGAAGAGAAGGCTGCAGGTGACGCGCTGTGCAGAGAGCGCCCTCTGCTGAGCCACCTCTGGAACTACACCTGCATCAGTCTGCAGCCGGCTGGGATTGAACTCAACACACTCCAGGGCCCAGTTGTTCAAAAGTAATCTGGATCAGAGTGATCCGGATTTGGAAATCCCATGTTGTGCTATCCAGGATCACGTAACCCCTCTTACTTTTGTGCAGGTTGTTCACACCAACTCTGGACTGGATCACCCTGATCCAGATAGAAACTTTTCAGGATTAGCAAACCTGGATTTCCAACTCTCTAAATGGGACCACAGATCACAATGTAGGCTGTTAGTGATGTAAAGACCAACAGGTGGGACAGCCAGCGGGGGGTCCAGTCAGTCCCTCATCCTGAGATCCCCTCTTAAAAACTAGAAGCTGCTCTCTGAACACCTGCTGAAATATCCAGTGTATGAGTCAGTATGTTTATTTGTTTTTCATGGATGTTGAGGCTCAGATGGTCCGACTGCATAAAGAAACTGAAAATAGAAGGACATGCTTGTTTTATTTGACATTTTCTGTCTCTACAAATTAAAGCGTTGGGCCCCCTGAAAAAAGGTTACCTTAGTTTTACCTGTCGGTTACCTTAGTTTTACCTGTCAGTTACCTTAGTTTTACCTGTCTGTTACCTTAGTTTTACCTGTCTGTTACCTTAGTTTTACCTGTCTGTTACCTTAGTTTTACCTGTCGTAGTTTTACCTGTCTGTTACCTTAGTTTTACCTGTCTGTTACCTTAGTTTTACCTGTCGTAGTTTTACCTGTCAGTTACCATAGTTTTACCTGTCGTAGTTTTACCTGTCGGTTACCTTAGTTTTACCTGTCTGTTACCTTAGTTTTACCTGTCTGTTACCTTAGTTTTACCTGTCGGTTACCTTAGTTTTACCTGTCGGTTACCTGTCGGTTACCTTAGTTTTACCTGTCGGTTACCTTAGTTTTACCTGTCGGTTACCTTAGTTTTACCTGTGAGTTACCTTAGTTTTACCTGTCTGTTACCTTAGTTTTACCTGTGAGTTACCTTAGTTTTACCTGTCAGTTACCTTAGTTTTACCTGTCTGTTACCTTAGTTTTACCTGTCAGTTACCTTTGTTTTACCTGAGGAGCTCGGAGTAGAACTGCTCCTCCTCTGCGTCGAAAGGAGCCAGTTGAGGTGGTTTGGGCATCTGGTTACCTTAGTTTTACCTGTCGGTTACCTTAGTTTTACCTGCCCGTTCTCTTCCTGTTGTCCGGCATGATAATCTTTAGCATGAACACTATTTTCCTCATGATGGGCTAACATTATGTAGCTTGCTAGCTCATGTTATGCTAGTATGTAAACATCTGTGTTGCTCAGTTGGTAGGTGTGTGTTTTGAACCTTGGACAGAGCTGGGTAAGCAGTTTCCCCTTCTTTCGAGTCTTTCTGCTAAGCTAGGATTACCCATGCGCTGCACTCTAACAGACGGTCATATCGGTGGACTCTGCGTTTAAAGAGACAGACACACACGTACTGTAAATATACTGACAGACCAATCAAGCTGTGACTTTATTAAACCAACAGACAGTCCAGTCACGTGGTTCCTACATTATGTCTCTCCTGCTGTCTGGGAGCAGATCTGTTAATGACACTGTTGAGTCCTGTTCAGACATTGGTGCTTCCTGGCCGTGTTTGGACCAGAACCTGAATATTCAGACCCATAATTAGAAGCAGAGTCCAGGCCCGGATGATCCTCCGATCAGCTGCTGATCAGAACCGATCAGAGAACCAATCCGATAGCAGACAGTCTTAGAAAATGCATAGAAGACAAAGATCCAGATGCCCTTAAAGAGAGAGCTGTGAGGGGCGGGGCTAGCAAGGGTGTGTGGGAGTTGTAGTGTGACTGCGTACAGATGATGTGATGGATGGATGAGGGGGGTCAGGACTCACACGCCAAGTGCGTTAACAGAAAACAGTCTGCAGATAGGAAACCTACAGCGATGTGTAGGGATCAAGGCCTTTATTATCGATTATTATCTGCTGATTGGGAGTCAGATCGGATCATTAAATGTCTCTTGACAGCTGTAGATACTAAATGGGACACCAAGTGGTCACCACTCCCTAAAAGTCCTACCTCAACATCTGGCTCGCCCCCTTGTGGCTGGTACAGGTCATAAACTCCTCCATGTTAGCAGATGGGTACAGCGTTCGCTCTACTGCACCGAAAAGATCTACTGGTCACTTTACGTTCCTCCCCTCACCTACGGTCATGAAGGCCGGGTCACGACCCAAAGAACTCGGGTACAAGTGGCCAAAACGGGTTTTCTCTTTTAGAGAGAGGGTGGGAGGTAAAGTCATCTGTGAGGAGCCTTGAGTAGAGAGTAGAGCCGCTCCTCCTCTGCGTCGAAAGGAGCCAGTTGAGGTGGTTTGGGCATCTGGTAAGGATGCCTCCTGAACGCCTCCCTAGGGAGGAGGGCTGGGAGGAGGCCTCGGGGAAGACCCAGGACTAGGTGGAGAGGTTATCTCCACACTGGCCTGGAAACGGACCAGAGCTGGTTAATGTGGCTCAGGAAAGGGAGGTTTGGGGTCCCCTGCTGGAGATGCTGCCCCCCCGACCCGACCCCGGATAAGAGGATGAAGATGGATGGATTAACTTTGACTTTCGGTTTCAGACAGCGGGGGGGCCAAAAGTGGGACGCGGCTTCCTGAATGTTTTCTACCGTCAGAGAATCTGTGCACTTTGCCAACCTCAGGCTACATCCACACTACCACACTAAGAAAAATGATCTCCGTCCACACCAGCAGACCGTTCAGGTACACTGACCGTGTGCGTGCCGCCGGTGTAAACAGGAAGTGGATTGTCTACTCCGCAGCTGCAGAAGATTTCTCTGCACGGAGCAACAGCGAGATGCAGAATGAGCCTGGGTTCAATCCCCGGCTCCCCCAGGCTGCATGTCCAAGTGTCCTTGGGCAAGACACTGAACCCCCGGCTGCCAGCGTGTGAATGTTAGCTTCTGTTTGAGCACTTAGGCTCAGTGTGTGAAAGGTGAATGCAGATGTTGTGTAAAAGCGCTCTGAGTGGTCGGAAAGACTCGAAAGGTGCTTTACAAGTACGGAGCATTTACATTTCACGTGTTTTAATGAAACTCTGTCAGCAGCGTCGTGTTTCTGCTTTGATTGACTGATAAGTGCCAATCAGGAAGCCGAACGTGAGCGTCATCGCTTCCACCTGTCGGCACGAACACGCCGCCCCGGAGTTTAAAACCAGAACGGGATCAGCGGCGTTTTCGCACTTCACTGTTTTAAGGTGTTTGGATTCTCTGTTTCAGTCTGGACGGGAGGCGGAGACGCAGCAGAAGGTCTGAGTTTGAAAGCGAAAACAGGGTCGTGTGGATGGAGCCTCAGTGTCAGAACACAGCAGAGCGGCGCCGGAACACCTGCAGGCCGCGGCGGCCAGGTACAGGTGAGCGTACAGAGAGTATTTAAGCTGATCCATTAAAATGTATCAGGACACCTCTGATCACATTCATCAGTCTTTAATCAGGTGGAAACATGAAAGATGATTCATTAAAACAACAACAGGGAAACTTTCCTGCTGAAGAACAGACTGCTGTTCGATCTGATTGGTCTGTCGACCTGCCAATCAACAGTCTGATTCATCGTCATCGCAGGACGTCACATAACGACAGCGAGCTGGTTCTGGACAGCTGTGGGAGACTGAACTGGGACGTGGTGGTGCATGATGGGACGTGTGGAGGGTGACAGACATTGTTTGACAAGACGTGGTGGGGTGTGNGCCTGCAGCCTGTGTGTGTTTGCAGGACGAAGGCTGAAATAAAACGAGGCACTTGTTTTGGTCCAGAGCTGCAGGTCGTCGGCCACGCTGGCCGCAGAGTCCTTGGCGATGTTGTGGTTTTCGATGGCGGACAGGACCTCAGCCGGACCTGAACTGTGTGTGTGTGCGTATGGCTCTGTTACATCATCAGGGCAAAGGGGTTTTTTCTCTTTTTTTTTTTACAAGCAAGCAGGCAAATCAGAGCATATTTAATCTCTAACAATAATAATAACGTCATCGAGCCTTTACATGTTCAGCTTATAAAAATAAAAAATCATTCCGGTGATATTCACATGCTCAGGTTACACAGGATCACAGAACGTCTCGGAGGGGGCGGGGCTGAAAGGTTCTCATGTTGTTTGCATACGAGTTTAACGTTAGAAAGATGAAGTCACAAACGGAGAGGACCGGGACCTGCATCGGTCATCCTGATTACTGGTATCATGAAGCTGGTTAGCGTTCTCAGCTCACGTGAAAGCGGTGGCGTTCTGCAGCCTGAGCAGCGCCACAGCGGCACAGCTAACAATGAGTAAACCGTCCAGCCAGGAGCAGCGTTCATCCCGCCACTGGCCTGCGGAGCAGAGAGACGAGCTAAATATTTGGTTCTTGAAGTTTGGCGTCTCACAGCTAAGTGCTAACCTGCCGGCTCCTCTCTGGTCACATGACCTGACATTTGGTTCTTTAAATTTTGTTGTTAAAGAGGCAAAACGAAGCAGCAGCAAAGAGAGAATCAGCTCTGATAATAACAACAATCACCCAACAAGAAACTTCTGATATTTTAGCGAGGCTACATATAAATGTTTGGTGTCATGTGGGCCCTTTCAGACGTGGGCGGGATCTGGATCATCCAACCTTAATCTGCACCTTTATTATGTGTTTGAATAAAAGGTGATGGGGGGGGGGGTCTGCGTTTAATCGTTAAACTCTGACCTGGACGAGCAATCGAAGCACTTTCAGGAATCATTTCCAGGTTAACAGGTTAAACTAAGTCAAGTTACGTTTCTGAGATAAAATTATTAAGGAGTTAGAAGCTATAGAGAATACTAATTGTCGTTTATTACTTTTGTCCCTGTGAGGACGCTGTAGGAGCGATGACCCCAGTGATCTGATTGGTCAGTAGTTGGATTCTGAAAGGGTTTAAAGTGTGAAGCACGAATCGATGATGTGATTATTATTAAACGATTATCGATGCATCTTTTTCTCCCTTCATCCTGAGAAGTTTGCATCCTTCTCTAAACTCAGCTCTTCTTCTCCAGTCCGCAAACCTTCACGTCACTTTCTGCCCACCCGCACCATCGCCACGCCCACATCACACACTGTCAGGTACGAGGAAGCTGGCCGAGCCTTCAGGGCGACTCTGCTCAGCTAAACAGTGATCTCTGTCTTGTCTCGGTGGGATTATCAGTAAACTGTCTGTTGGTTCGTTAACTTTGATTGGATGTAAAACTTCCTGCTTCAAATACAACCAATAACGTAACACCGCTCCCCGCCCCCCCCATCACACGGAGGACAGCCAGAAGCTAGCCTTAGCATCAGCTAACTAGCTATTGAAAAGCCAAACGGCTAACAGACGCCTCAGGATCAGGGTTAGGGTTAGCCCTGATCTGATACCTCAGGGTTTAGTTCTCGCTAACTTTTCAAAAATTGCAACGAGAAAACTTCTAAAAACTTTTAAAAACATACATTTGTTATTCTTTACTGTCTGTCGCCATCTTGACCACTTTTCTAAAGCTCCGGTGGTCGCAGCCGCGCTGCTTTATGGGTAATAGCCAGCATCAAGTCGCCATCTGTGCTGCCTTCAAAACTGGCCGCTGAGGCAGCTTGAAGGCGTCTCAGGAGACGGGAAGAGGTCGTCGCTCGATGCCTCGCCGTCCTGTCAGACACCTGCTGAGACAGCAGTTTAGCTCGTTTCCAACACGGCCTGTTTCAGCTATTAGCCACCTAGCTACGAGCACAAGCTACCTAATTCCAGGTACCAGATCCGCATCGCCAGCAAGAGCCGTTCTTCACATGCGCAAAGGGGTCCTGTCTGTCAAAGAAGGTTACCGCAAATGTGCCTGTTCATAATTATTCGTGTGTTGTTGTCTGTTCTCATCTCAAGGCATCAAGGCTTTATTAGCGTTAACTGATGCGAAGGGTTTCCTTCGGCGTCCGTATGAGACGACCTGTCTAGACCGGACACACTAGTAGCTAGCTAGCTATATGCTAGCTTCTTTGACTGACAGGACAGATTCTGAGAAGAACGTCTCTTGCTGGCGGATCTTTCACCTCCAGGTTCATCAGAGGAACGCTGAGTGAAGTAGCTAATGCAGAGGACGCGTGGCGAGAACTTGTTCCTAAGTTTAATTTCTGTTGTTGAAGAACACCAACAGGACAGGTAGCGACGGTTTAGGCCACGTCAGCTCCTGTCAGCTGCACACAGCTCCTGAGGTTAAAGCTCTGTGGCGAGGTACCGCCCCCTCATTGGTTCTCAGTACGTTAGCTGGATGTTGAATAAAGATTTTAAGTTTCAGCTCTTAGTGTTTGTAGGTAGGAGTTTTTATGGGAATGTGGATCTTTCAGATCAGGTTGAGAACCGTTCCACGTTTTATTGTCCTGGTCTTGACTCGGTCTCGATTTAGATGGCCTTTAATACGACACTAGGGTCGGTGCTTTAAATATTAGGGGAATACGTCACTGATACGGGTTGGTGATGGCGTAGTGGATAAGACACGTGCCTGTGGTGTGGGAGACCAGGGTTCGATTCCCACTGTGACATCATCAGTGTGTCTCTCAATACTGTAGGCTGCAGTTTCAGGACCCCTGGGACCGTAGTTCTTTTGTGACAGCGCCATCTAGAGGAGTGGTGGTTGTAACGCACAGCAACACACTGGAGGTTAACCCTGTGTGCACTGTAGGGTCAGCCGGTCCACATCCATATTATCAATAACTTCGGTTTAGGCACACACCCTGTGATGGTTAGGGTAATGGTGATGGGCTTCGGGGGGCTGTCAGAAGTACAGAGCTAACTAGCTAGCTTGCTAACTAGCTGGCAGTGTCAAGGTAAATAAGGGTCCTACAAATGCAGACCCGGTCCTAGGATGGCGGTCCTGAAACTGCAGCCCTGGTACTGCAGCTACATACAACTCGTGTCCCTGAGCAAGACACTTAAGCCCTAGTTTCTCCAGAGGCGTGCGATGTCTGACTTTTAAAGCAATTGTAAGTCACTTTGGATAAAAGCTTCAGCTAAATGAGCAAATGTTTTTGTCCGCTTCACTGCCACTTTTTGCATTTTGTCAACTTTACGTTGTTAATTAACTTTTAGAAAATCGATTTATTTGACATCTGTGAGTTGATTCAGAATCGTCCACGTTTGCATCTTGGTGCATCTAAGAATCAACCCCCCCCCCCAACCTCTAGTTTAAAGTGGTCCTCTGAAGGTTAGCATCTGTTAAAGCAGTCGTTAAAGTGCACCAGCGCCATGATACCAGAAAGCAGCTGGATAACGGTAATCAGGATGCACTGAGGGATGATGGGTACAATAAAAATAAAACTGTTATTAATTAGGTGGCTCTGTGTGCAGCTGTTGTGTCACTGACCAATCAGAGACCTCAAAACCCGCCCACCAGCCAATGAAAAACAAGTCCGTGTCCGCTTGCTTCCTCTGATCCAATCAGAAGCAGGAACAGGCGGTTCTTCGCTCAGCAGGCCAATCAAAAAAGCCCTTATAAGTAGCCAAAGAAGAAAAAAGAGAACGTCTCGCTGTGGGCCAATCAGAGAGACAGTAGTTCCCGCCCCCTGAGCCGACTGCCAGTCAGAACCTGCGTCAGTTTGTGGGGACTTGGCTTCAGCCAGGGGCCCGGGGCCTTCCCTTGCTGCCACGGCGACTCGCCTCTCCTCCAATCGGAATCCTCCCTCCACCCGGCGGTGGCGATGCTGGCTGCTGAAAGGCTGACCTCGGAGAAGCTGGCTGCTGATTCGCTGTCGGACAGACGCTGGTCGTCGTGAGGCATGAGGAAGGAGAAGGCTGCCCTTTGAGGCACAGGCCAGCTCCCAGAATGCTTTGCGTGGCGGGTGGTGCTGTTGTCTCTCCCCTCTCCCCTCTCCTCCTCCTCTCTGCCGGCCTTTGTTGCCCTCCTCCTGGTCGTCGTCTCGCTCCTCCTCCTCTCCTCCACCTCCTCCCTCTCCTCCGGCAGCCATGTGTCCCAGACTCGAGCACTCGTCCTGGGTAAGCTCCTGCTCTTCCTCCCCTGCTCTCGCTGGTCGTGCCGCTTCTCCTTCTGCCTGACTGTTTGACTTCGTCTCCTCCTCTCCTCCTCTTGTCTCCTCTCCGCCTCCTCCTCCCTCCTCCTCTCCACCTCCCGTGCCTCCACCTCCACTCGGTCCAGGTCCAGATCAGGAGGCCCTAACCCTCCTCCTCCACCTCGTACTGTTCTTCGTTTGGTTTCTCCCTCTCTCCTCGTCCTCCTCTTCTCTCCTCCTCCTTCTCCTCCTCCTGTACCACCTCCTCCTCCCCTCTGCTGGTTGATGGAGGTGGTTGTCATGGTTACTGTGTCCACATCTTGCTCCTCTGTGGGTGAAGAGGAGGAGGGGGAGAGGGCTCCTTCCTCAGGGCCTGGAGACAAACACAGAGAAATAAATAGAGTTGAGCTGCAGCTCCTCTCGTGGCCACCAGAGGGCGCCGCGGTCAAACTCTTCTACAAACACAAGCAGAGTCACTGAGCTTCTTCATGCAAACTTTCACAATAATCTGTTCCTCTGATATATTACATTTTAACCTGACCTGACTTTATAGAATATAGCCTCAGGGTTTAACACGCCGACCACCAACTGTCCGTCAGAAATAGTAATAAGTTACTAGTTACTTGGATTAGAAACTGCAATATTATAGCTGTTTTGGAAATAGTAATCCCTTTCACTACTGGTTACTGGGAAAATTATAATATTTCAGTAACACTGCCCAACACTGGTCAGGACCTTTGTGTCTCATGTCCTGTTCTCTCCTGTCAGCTGTCTTGTATTTTATTATAACATGTTGTTAGACTAATATTGTACGAGCTCGCACAATAATGGAAACAGGTTTTATTTATTCCAAACCGAGGCATTCAAGTAAAAACTATAATATAAACACTCAACAGCGCCAGTAAAACCAATTCATCTCTCGCTGCATTAGCGCTGAGTCCTGTCATGGCTTTCAATCTGCGCAGTTAGAACTGGATCTAGTTTCTGCGCTGGTACCTACTACTATCTACTGCTCATGTGCGGAACGAGTCCGACTACGCTACCATGGTACCGACCGATCTACTGCTCATGTGCGGAACGAGTCCGACTACGCTACCATGGTACCAACTGATCTAATGTGTCTGTGCGGAACGAGTCCAACTACGCTACCATGGTACCGACCGATCTACTGCTCATGTGCGGAACGAGTCAACTACGCTACCATGGTACCGACCGATCTACTGCTCATGTGCGGAACTAGTCGACTACGCTACCATGGTACCGACCGATCTACTGCTCATGTGCGAAACTAGTCAACTACGCTACCATGGTACCGACCGATCTACCGCTCATGTGCGGAACGAGTCCGACTACGCTACCATGGTACCAACCGATCTACTGCTCATGTGCGGAACGAGTCCGACTAC
>JAPMOB010238326.1:0-25285 GCA_029875015.1 Lepomis gibbosus | reverse complement strand
GTGTGTGTGTGTGTGTGTGTGTGTGTGTGTGTGTGTGTGTGTGTGTGTGTGTGTGTGTGTGTGTGTGTGTGCGCGTGTGCATGCATATGTCGGTGGGGAACCAGTGAAATGAACTACCCTGCTGGCTGCTTCTGTGTGTGTTGAATGTGTGAATAACAGTCTGAACACATAGACCTTCAATATTGGACTGTTTGCTGAGCTGCAGAGACTCCGAATCCAGCACAAAGTACATTAAAAAAGAATAAGAGACAGTAATATTTTTCTGCTATTCTTCGGCAGAGGCCAGAGGCCCAGGGCATAATTTAGTAAATACTGAACTCTGACCTGATATGTCTGTAATTGTAGCTCCTTTCTAAATACTGCAGTATATAGAATGAAAAGGAAATAAATAGCCAGTCATTCGTAATGAAGCACAGTAAAATCCCACAGACCTCCCTTGAAGTATGCAGCCTAAGGCAGAAACTTGGGGCTAGAACAACTCGAGAGGTCCGTATTAACCAGTCAGTGTGAAGCGAATGAGTACCAATAACACAACGGTATGCTTCTCAATGATTGTACATGTCCATTCTGTGCCTGGACAGACACCCACAGGGGAGTGAGTGTGACACACTGGGGAAGGAGAGAGAAAAAGGTCACTCATTCAATATTCAAACCATCTTTTATTCTCATCGGATAATGAAGTTTTCTCCCAAAGCCATAACCTCTAGAAGGGAACCGTGTTGTCATTTCCCTGTAATGGAATAAAGGAAGGCATTAGTATTTACATTTCAGTGAGAGACAGTCAAAGACAATTTGTTGCTTGTAGTTCTTTAGCCTCTTCAACCTCTTGGCATAATGATGTGTCTGTATTTGCGCAGTACTGTGCCTCCAGTCCTTTTCTGACATCACACTAAGTGGAGTAAATGACACATTAATTGCATCATAGTGATGCTTGATTCTGAGAAAGTCCATTTCTGGTATTCAGTTATATAAACTTTATTAATGTATCACTTTACTGAAACAGTTTGGAAAAAGATTTGCAGTCACTGATTTATTAATTTATCTAATTTAAGCTGAAATCCAGAACCTTTCTGTGCATTGTCACCCTTATTTGCTTTAATAACTAGAAGAGTTCACTCAATAGAGTGCAGATCTCTGACAGGTGTTGGGGCATGTGTGTGGGGAACAAGGAGTGCAAGTGCCCAGCGTCTATGCATGAGAGTAGTGGAATGAAAGGAAGAGAGTGTTTCTGTATAGTACAGTTTCTTCTTATATTGAATAGTGTAACATTATCTGTAATTGAGCATCCTGGGTTCACCTAACTGATAAGGACACAATAAACGGGATGAAGTCCACACTTCTGAATACCAACATTTCAGTTCTCGTTATTTTTTAGAACATTTGTTGTAACACACCAAACTAAACAAAACACCTAACAAATAAGAGTTGAATCTCACTCAATTCTCCCAGCTCCCTTGCAGTCAAGTTGACGGCAAAGATAACAAAAGTGGAGAGTTATTCATCTTATATCAAACATTCAAAAAAAGTTTAGTGGATCATAACATTTTGAGGAAGCAGATGCTCTAAATAAATATGTAGCACATATTTTGGACCAGCATCAACCTCCCAAACAGGGTTCACTATCACTCTTTAGGAGTGATGCTGTGTGTGTTTTAAACTGTGAGTGACTGGATCATCTGGCCACATAAATGTCATTGTATCCATATATACGTGTGTGTATATATAGACGGAGATTTTATTAGTGCATTTAAAGTAGCTTTGACTTCTAGTAATCAAAACAACCCATGCACAGCAGACAAAGCAAACATAACTGTAGGCAAAAACAACATCTTTAAGTTGAACATTGTTGCAGAGATCGAGTATTTTCTATTGACTATAATTGATCACAATTCAGCAGTGGCATCCCGTAGCCTGGAGGCAGAATGACCTCATATTCACTTTGCTGTGCCTTCATTAACACCAGAGAACAATAGTCGCCTTTTGAGACTCAACTTCGAATTTAGACTAGACTCTACTGGTCACCCCTTGGCATCTGTCCAAGGTCCCTCTGGCAACACGTCCATCTGCAGTTCAGACAGCTGGGTTATTACAGAGGTCAGGGCATGTTTTTTGTTTTGTTTTTTTGTCTGTGTGTCTGCAAACGAGACTGAAGGACAGAAGCCACATCAAACATGCCTTTTTAAATAAGTTAGATAGAAGACAGCACAAAAGGAAAATCTCTCTGCCTGAATACAAACACAAAAGGTGTACTTGAAGGTGAGCTGCCAAGTCAAGAATTTAAACCGCAACTTTCTGTAAAATGGCTAATTCAACTTCCAATTAGTGGAAGGTCATAATTCAGGCATGCTGGCCCTGCAGGGTCCTCTGGCTAAATGTCAGATGTTCTTTTAAAAGAGCCTCTGAAATACTTTGAAATATGGTGTGAACGCACTGTTCTTTGATTTTTTTTTGAGCTGGATTGTATGCAGGGATTTGTACAGTTTGCTTGTGTGTGTGTGTGTGTGTTTATCTGTGTGACTTCGAGACAGTGAGTCAATCCATAATGGAGCAAATTCCTCTCTCTCTTTGAGCAGCTTATTACATAACAAATCATTAGACTTACATCCATATTTAAACAGTGTGCACATTAAGTCTGTCCTTTTCTCATTATCCCTTCACAGGTTTTCTGTTTCCTACTCTATGTTATCCCACACTCCAGTGCCACTCAATGGCCAAACAGAGTCACATGTGGGGGAATGTTAAAAAAAAGCTTGTTTTTTAGTGTACCCAAACCTATATCTAATTTTTAAACAACTTTAAACATCCTTCATTAAGACAGATTTTTAAAGTTTCCCTTATTTAATCTTCCTTTGATGGCAAACAATTGAAGGTGATTAAAGAACCATCCAGTGCAGACAATAACTGCCCTCTCAACAGCAGACATGGTGCACAGACAACAATAGCCAGCTTGGATAGCATCGAGGATCATCTCCCAGTTTGACTTGAAAAGAGAAAGAATTTGTGTTTCAAGGTCTCATAGTAGATGGTTAATCATTCAAATACCATAAATATTCAGCATTATATGAATTTATTTGAGTTACGATGCGTGCAGTGTGACCAACATAGCCATTCCTAGTGCTACACTTCCCCCAGCACTAAAAAGATACCGTGTGAGATACCATGAGGGAAGAGCTGCTTTAGAACTGGTTCATTAGCGATCGCTGTTCACTCAGGCGATGACATAGGATATAATTTCTACACGCTATTCTGCGTTCTGTCCCATTCATTTCTGCTTACATGCATCTACAAAGTGTTTAATCTCAGGATCAGAAACATGAGAACATGTCGTGACTGGCTGATTCAACATTAATGTCATGTAAACAGTGTTTAATCTAGTCAGACTTCATTTCTTCAACAAAGAGGCACCAGCTGTGCTTAAAACCCATCCCATCAGTCCTCTAATGGACATTAGCATCACCACACAATGTTTTGTTCTACATACTAATTGTGATTAACTGATGATTAACGAGCTTTGAAATCATCTTCAGCCCTTTTACAGTGTGAAGGTGTGTGTGTGTCTGTGTATGTGTGTTTGGGGAGGGGTTAGAGTGGAAATAAATGAACAATTGCTCAAAGTCAAAGTGTCTTTGATCTCTGTCGACTGGGACACCAGCCAGCTGTGTCTCTCAAATTAATGCTTTTCATACTTCAGAAATCTTGACGTCTGCTTCGTAGTTTTAATTATTCCCTTTCTACTTTTCTTTCTTTTGTCATTTTGTCTCTATACGGCCTTCATTGAGTTTTCAATTCAGGCAGTCGAATATGAGAATGAACCAAAATACCAAAGGCTTGTTGTCTGCATATCAAAATAAATGATTTCTTCTGTAATACTGCTTGCAAACACACACACGCACGAGCACTTTACACAATAAAATTGTGTAGAAGCTGCCTATTTACCTATATTGTGACCAAAACACTACAACAATAAAGACCTTTCCCACATGTAGCTGGTATAAATAATAATGTCAAAGTTATTCAAAAGAGGGTATGCACATGGCATCAAATGGTAAGTTGCCTAGTTACTAACATACACACATACCAAACAGACCTACATCTGCCATCATGTCTTCTCCTTGGGAACTGGTGGATTTTAGGAACATTAGGTTTTGTAATGGATTGCCCACAGGAAGATAAAAGTGTTTCTGTCTGGGTCTGGTCATGTTTTTCATGTGCGAGTATTCACTCGATTCCATACTTGAATAGAATAAGACAGCTGGGAGGAAAGGCAAAGAACATCTGAAGCAAATAAAAGCACTGAATTAAATTTAATAAGATAAAAGCATAGCAAGAAAGTTTCAGGAACAGAGAACATTTGTTTTCCTTATTACATATCAGAATCCTTAAAATTATTGTTATTTAGGAATAGAAATGGCTCCCACCCACACTGTGCCCTGCAGTTTCAGTTATTATTACTAAACTAGCAATCACCAGTAATAACCTCTCTCTTTTCCATGACTTCTTTGTGTAATCTGACCTTAGCAGTACTGACAAAGAAGCTGACTAACAGACTCAGAAAAGAAAGAGAAATGGGGGAGGACGATGGGTGAAATGATACTGGTGTATCTTTCCTGCCTCTCTGCTCTCTCCCGTTTCTCTTAGGAACATTAAATCAATTACGCAATTAAGTGGGAGTGTTCATTTCTAGATGGTGCTGAGGCTCCTGGACATAGAGACTCAAATGTCACTCTGCTGCAGCAGCTCATGCAAATGAAGCTAATGGATACAGTATGTCATTATGGCCAGTGTGCCTTCTTCTTCCCCTTAGTGCTAGCATAAGTACACAAAAAGAGTATGCCTTTATCAGTTATCCTTTGTCTGCAATGCAATGTATCTGAGTGATTTTGTGTCTCTGATTACTCTGTCTTTAGTGTAAATGCTGCCCACACAAAGGTTTTTGTTACATGCTTTGCAGCAGTACAGTATGTATGTTTAAGAAATTAACGCGCCAGTTTCATTTACATTAATTCAATTCCCTCTTAGCTCTGACATTTATCTCACAAATTACTTGTACTATAACTCAGTCTTCTCAAGAGTATCACTCATTGAGGCTTTGAGCCATGCAATTGTTAAATCTCATTTAATTTGACTGAGCTGTAATTAACACAACAATGATGGAAGGCCCTGTCGTGGTATAAGTACTGTATATTTCAACTTGTTTCATAATTGACAACTTCACATAGCTTTCATACAGCAGCTTTGGAATATATTTGAAGGTTTCAGTGATAGTAAGAAAATACTTGATCAGCAAATCCCATAAAAAGACCAAGCCCAAGAACTGTTTATTTACTAACAGCTTTTGCTATGGCTCGCCTCACCTCGCCTCCACTGCCACTTAGATAAAGCAACTCCAGACTCAACCTCTCAGCCGCCATTAACTCTCTTCCCGTCACTCTCTGTTATGTTGGTCTGTGTTTTAGAATGAGATTCGCTTCACATGGATATCCTGTGCAAAGAAATCCAACTCAGCATGCACAGGGCATTGGGTTTACGAGGTCCAAGTTCCAAGGTAAGCAGAAAAATAAAGATTATAATTCTTTTTTGGGGGCGATTTTTTGCCTTTATTGATGATAGGAAAACTGAAAACAAACAGGAATCAGTAGATTTGTTCAGATTCGAACCTGAGCTGCTGTCATAAGGACTCATGGTACATGAGCGCTGGTACATGGTGCGCATGCTCTACTGGTTGTGATAAGATCTTCAAGAAGAGCAAAAGGAAGAACACAAAGGGGAAGCCATGCCTCTAGTAATGCTTTTATTTATTGGAGGAATATGCATGTCTAATCTGGCGTGGCAGAACTGTGAGAGCCCTTTGGGGAATTTAGATTTTAAAATGTAAATTCACCTATATCAACTATTTAAAAGACCGCTATGGACAAATCAGAGCTGATCCTGACAAAGGCAAAACAAAAGCTTTCCTTGTAGTACAAAACATTTAAACAAATGTTTTCAAGTTTTAATTTCAAAGAATGCTTAACCTAGTGAAATCCAACACTATAATGTGCAACATTATAGTGTTCAGTTAATTAACAGTGGAAATACAGACATCAGTGCAACATATATCCAACAAAAAAATAATGCTATCAGTGGACCATTTTTGTGTTAAAGTTGGGTACGGTTGTCTTACAAATGACACATATTTAAAAAACACATTTTAGATCAGGGATGGTGCAGTGGTTAGCACTGGTGCCTCACAGCAAGAAGGTTGTGGGCTCCAGCCTTTCTGTGTGGAGTTTGCATGTTCTCCCTGTGTCCACATGGGTTCTTTCCGGGTGCTCCAGCTTTCTCCCACCATCCAAAGACATGCAGTTTAATTGCCCTTAGGTATGAGTGTGAGTGGTTGTTTGTCTGTGTGGCCCTGCAATGGACTGGCGACCTGTCCAGGGTGTACTCCGCCTTTCGCCCAGCTGGGACAGGCTCCAGCATCCCCTGCGACCCTGATAAGCTGTTGATGATGGATTGATTTTAGATCAGGTTATAAATGTAGTTTCTGGTGTGAGGGCCCTTCATGCCACATAGCAAACTATTATTGTTTCATTTAAACCAGGTGTTAAAAAGCAGCGCTTTGCTCTTTTCTAAATTCAACCAAAAGCCATTGCTGTGCGCCTCGTGTTTTCGAACCCGCAAAGCGCTTTCTGTTGGATCGGGGCCTGAGTCTTCTTTGTCATTTTATAGCAGTTGGCATCACCACCACCTGCTGGATTAAACAGTGCAAAATATTTACAATGTCCACCCAAAGTGATACCATTCACAACTGTAGTCCGTCTAGTTTTCCCAGGGGGGTCCCGACCCCCAGGTTAAGAACCACTGATTTAAACCGTGACTGCCATGATGTTTGTCAGATGAGCCATAGCATAAGCCTTTTTAATGGAAACCCAGGTTTATTTTCTTTTTTTAAGCTGCTTCACTTTTTGTGTCGCAGCTTACTGGGATACTTTAATAGAACTGAGCCATCATTAATGTTATTAAAACACCCTGTGTCTTTCATTCTCTGACAATTCAAAATTTCTGTTGTGGAAAAGGTCTATTTTGGTTCACAGTAAATGTAATTTTTCTCTTTCAAGTTAGAAGACTTCCTTTTCTTTAACATTAGGCTGTTTAATTCAAGCTAATTAAAACGGTGATCATGTTAGAAATCTGAATAAAATGTGTTTTTCACCTAAAGTTTGCACACACTTTCAAGTTTGAAGCTGATCTTCGCTGTTTAGTGGGATTGTGCCATGTATATGTCATAGGGGAAGAGAAGCAGAGATGAAAAATGAAGAACTGCATCCATTCAAATTGGGTTTAATCACCTTAAGCAACAGATTTCGGTTGATGTGTGGCATCTGGATTTGTTTATTTTTTCAGGCACTTAGTGCCAAGTCATGTTAAAGAATAAAACCTGGAAGACCTGCTGCAGAACCATGACAGACAAGCTGGCAAAAATAAACTGAAATTGCAGAAGGCTTAACATGTTACCAAGAACAATGGAGGGAGCTCATTGTAGCAGGAGACAAAGAAGATAAGTGACATATTAAGCGTTCAGTTTCCCAGTCGCATACTTGGATATTGATGTAAACCCTAAAGTTTGGAAACTGATAATTACTGGCACACCTATATGACACCGGCACAGCATTAGTGCTCCAGTCCATTGTAAACATGCGTGCATCTGATGGCCACACGTCCAGGGTGAGATGCCCGTTTCAGTTTATACTATCTTCCTCTGAGTCTCTAGTTCTTTTTACTTTCCTCTAGCTCGGACTCCTGTATGTCACCCTCTTATACACGATTCACATTTCCTGCATAGTAATGAAGGTCATGTCTATTTAACTTTCTTTTTATGTAAACTTCAGTTACACTATCCTTGTATCATCTTACTCAAACTAACTTTCATTCCCCCGTGTCTCACCCCTTATATCTCCTTCTCTGTCTTCTCTCCTTCCTTCCTCCCATCATTTTACCTATTATCTATCCAATGACTGTCCTTCTCCACCATCCTGACTTGAGTGCAGGACTTTCGGCCATCCACTCATCTTCACACACACATATACACTCACACATACATACAAGATCCTATTAATATGAGAATGCTGTCATCACTAAAGAGACTGCAGCCCACAGAGTGCAGCACAGTATTCCTCAGCCCTCTTAAATCATCATCGCTTCTCGGCTCCCTTCTGTTCATCCTCCAGTTAAGTGGAGCAGCTCCAGATTGAACCCCTCAGCAACTGTCATCTCTCACTCGCTCTACCTTCAATTTTCTGTTCATGCAGCATTAAAGCAGTCTATCAAAACCACATTAACCCATAGAGACCTACAGCTACTCCAGAAAGTCAATCACATATCATTTGGAGGGATTTTGCTAACTGGTAAAGTGAAGAATCCCCCTAGTTTAAGCTAACATTATATATATATATATTCTGTTTGCCATCCTTCACTAATAGTAAATATAAATAAAACTGTTTCACACTGAACCTCTCCATCACTTCTCTCATTTTCCACCATGACATAACTTGTTGTAGGAGCAGGTTTTCATTTAAACCATATTAACCCCCAGAGAGAGAGAGAGAGAGATGTGCCAGAGACACAGGGAGGTTATCCATCTCCTGGGTTTTCTTGTAGTCTTTCTCTCCCTCCTCAGACAGATAATTCAGTATGTTCAGAACAGGACAGAGAGCTGTTCCTTTGCATAATTTTATTAAGCAGCATTAGCAGCACTATCAGAGAGGTGACAGGAAGGAAATGGATTTAAATTAGAACGTGATAAAAGAAGACATCAGCGGGAGAAATGTGAGCCGGTGTGTCACTCTAACAACACTTGTCCTCAGCCTCTCAAAGGCAGGATTTACATAACCTACTTAAGTTCCCATTATTTCTCTTGGGGGGACCTTGTGATTAGATTTTATTTCTTTTTCAAACAAAACAATTTCTTAGTTCAGCTTATTTGAGAGGGGAGTGATGCCATTACAGTGTGCATTTTGAATTATTTGGTTTGTCACACAAAGTGTGGGGATAGTCACAAGCCCCCTGTGCCCATTGCATTTAGCTGACTTTGTAGTTCTTTTAGCATCATTAGATTGCAACCTCCAGTGTCCAACTGTACAATAGCTGGGATGAGCATCAACACCTCGAAGGCTGTAGGTCATGTACCGGTTTGGGAGTAAGTCGCTGCCCCAATTGATAGAGCTCTATTTTCAAATATCTCTGGGTTCTGTTTATGAGTGAGGGTAAGATGGTGTAAAAGATTGACAAGATCAGAATTTAAATTGAATGTGGTCAAGAGGCAGCTGGGCCTGAAAGCGAATTTATCGATTTACCAATTAATTTGTGAATTTGAAGGCATATCAGATGTCACACATTATACTATGACACATTTCGTTGCATAAGGTAAACAAAGAAAAATGCCTGTTAGCATTACAAACTAATCTGACAGGAATGTCCATTCGCATGTATTTGATTGGAGTTGATCACCCTAGTCTGCTTCTGATTGGCTTATAGTCCTTACCTTGGTACTAGGCATGCCCATCTCCCAACAAAGATCAAACAGAAGTCAGATGCCTCACTGTGTAGTATTACAGAAATATGGTGTTTTTTGAAAATTAAACCATGTTAACCCATTCTGGTACAACCTCTAAATAAAAATATGAACCTGAAAATAAGCCTAATATGACCTCTTTAAAGTTGCAGCCTCAGTGGCAAGGTGAGGACCATGTCCATCTGTAAAGGTGGTGGTTTGGTGGGATTATATATGCCACCTAAAATTGCCTAGGTTTTCAGCAGAGCACTGGAGGCAGTGGCTGGGGAGGCAAGAAGTCGGCTCAAGTAAAGCAGCCCAGCCGCTGCTTCACATTCTGTGAGCTGCAGATAGACTGAAGCAACTGATAATAGTGCAGACTAGGTCAATCAGAGAGTTATGATGAGAAGGTTTATTCCCGGGTGAGTCGTCACTCCGAGCGATAGCGCTGATTGTCAAATGATCGCTTCAATAGTATCCGCTGTAGCTTACTTTGATGTTTAAGGGCAATGGTGTTGTGACAGCACATGCTGACTTCACATCTGGGTCCCACTTCTTGTACGAGTTTAATTGAGTTACGGTTGAGTTTGTTGACAGTTTGAAATATGCCCAAGATTTTCTTGTTCCCTGAAGCAAGTTTAGTTCTATCTTGTTACCAGAGCAGCAGCTCAATCTTTAAAGTCATGGGTGTAGTCAACATTTTCAGATATAGCTGTCCCGTCATTTCACTTTTAAAACAAGTGTAGATCAGTGTGGTAAAACACATTTTAAATAGCTGTAAACTTTTGATGAGCTGTATCACCATCATCATTTGAACTGACTAACATGATATTAGCTTAATTAATTAAACTTTGTACTGTAAGAGGACCAGGCTTTTTTCTCAGCTTCCTCCCACTTCATTATTTTTAATTTTGCTCCACCCCTTCCTTTGTCCCGTTCTCTTGCAGCTGCAGGCAGCAGGGAGGGAGGGAGGAAGTATGCATGTCTCATTGTTTGTCATGAAAACAAGATTTTCAGCAGATGGATGTAGAAAGGTGACAGAGTGGTGGGATGAATCTCAAACATTTATAATTCTACAAGTTTTTTCAAGTTCTATTAGAATTATTTAAAAGTTGAAACATTGTTTGCTTTTTTTCTCAGGAGATGACTTTTTTCTTATTTGCATCACACATTGTCAATTTGTTGTGTATCAGACAACTGTAGGATAATAAATACCCTTAGCAACCACTAAGACATGGGAGGAGAACAAGCACAAATAAAAGACATAAATTACACATTCATCCCATCCTTCTGTTTGCCAAGTTTCTCTTCTGACAAGTTCAAGTGAAATCAAAATTGGAGAAAATATGTCTCAAAGTTTTACTGAACGTAGACACACAAAGCTCCAAGTTCTTAGATGCTGTTGAAACATCCTTTTTAGGATGACCATGTCAACCCAAAAAACAAGATTTCAAATCTGTAAATGTAAGTGTAATTCAAAGTTCACCATCACTTACCCCCTCCTGAAACCTGATGAGTCAAGATGTTATTTGTACTGTACTTGCATTCATTTCTCTCTCTGTGTTTTTGTGTCAATCCCATTTTGGCAGCTGTGAAAGGAAATGAAAGAGGGTGAGAATAAATATGCAGAAGGCAGCACTGAACATGAGCAGCATGAGCCCTCTTATGTTGAGAACCGATGACAGAATAAACTTTGGAGACAAAATAAAAGCTCTTTAATGTGTTGCATAGAATTAAAAAAAACATTTAATTTACACACAAATATGTAAGGATGTTGGATGAGTTTTGTTAAATTGGCACATAATATATGCAACAACTGTCTGCACTGTGTATTTTTCAGAAACATTTTAATGTTCAAGGTCAGCCTGGTTCCAGACCTATGAATATCTGCTCATATTGTTTTTTTTATTCAAACAAAGAAGCAAAAACAAAATGGCAATTCAGTCTGATAAAATCACACATTGAGACACTTTTAAAAGAAGGAAATTGAGCGCAAAATACTGAGATCTCTCTGTTTATCTAACTTTGTGCTTTTACTAAAGGAAAAATCTGCTTTTACAACCAATGTTTTTTACACTGTGCACACTGTTATTAAGGAATGGCAGAGCTGTTGTGTTTCCGTATCTGAGCATAGTTGGTAAGTGAAATGTTATCCTGCTAAACTAATCCTACATTAAAGGTGCAATATTTCTGAGGGTCTATTGACAGAAATGCAATAAAAGATCCATGTTTTCAGTGGTGTATAAAGACCCGAGAATGAACCATCATGTTTTTATTACCTTTGAATGAGCCATTTCTATCTACATAACCATGGGTTCCCTTACATGGACGTTACCATGTTGCGCAGCCATGTTTCTACAGTAGCCAAAAACGGAAAAAAATGCTCTACAGAGTGCAGTTTGTCCCTGAGTTCTTCTTCTCGTAGAATTCTGGTAGTGTAGATGCACATCACTACACTGAAAACGTACATTTGAAAAAAAAGAAGAAGAAGTAGAAGAAATAATAATAAGAAAAAGAAGGTGAGGTCGGTGTGTGTCTTGTGTCAGCCTTTCCCGAAGCTCTCACCAACATCAGGCAGCCTGTTGCTTGGTCAATGCATTTTTTTCTCTTCCTCACTTCCTCTGACTTCTTCTGTCTCTTTGCAGCTTCTGCCATGATATTCATACTGAGAATACTGAAGCAGCTTCTTCTGAAGCAATTACATTGTACATTATCTACATCTTACAGCTTGCTTGCTGAAAAGTTGTGTAGGTAAAGCATTACGCCGTTGTTATGATAAATGTCCTGCCCGGGATTCCAGTTGGGGTTATATTGGGCAGTAGCTGGCGCAGTGAGCCCGGAGTGTCAATAACCTAGATGCCATAACCCTATTACAAGTGAAAGTGATTTTGAAGTGGTTACTTTAAAATAAAATTACTATATAATGTTGCTTTTCTAAACACATAAGCTACATGAACTAAATTTTGGTTAAATTAACAATATGTTACTTGTCAGCTGGTTGCCAAGTAGCCTGTGAATGAGCAACTGATAGTGAAGCATGAATGAATACCAATCAGCTCATGCAAGCACGAGTTCAGTGCTCTGTCTGAAGTAATGAAATGGATTTTCTCTTTAAATAATCACCTGGATGCTTACAGAAATCTGAGCCTCCTGAAAATATTTCAGTTTCACAATTGATCCTTCGCTAAGCCACGCCCCCTTAGTTACTGTTGCTTAGTCCGACAACATGGCGCTGCCAAGCTCTATAACTTCACTCCCTGATAACTTCACTCCCACATCTTTAAAAGAAGCAGACAGCTTTGCGTGCATTTGAGGGTTGTTTTCAGGCTGTCAAACTGATGTGAAAAAAATAAAGACAAAAGCTAACGCCTAACAATCAGAGTGTATGTGAACAACCGCATTATCTCACTATTGAGAAAGAGGACAACAATATTAAGTATTAACATTGTTCCTGTACAGCTGGGTAGGTCTCTGTTCACTATTGCAATCATTAAAAAGCAGAACAGTAGGGGTAGATAACGTTGCATTCAGTAGTAAATTAGCTAGCGTTAGCTAACTAACATTACATGAGGAACAATCCACAGCATAAAGTAACGTTACATTTTTCTGGATTTGTTTTAGGTGTTGGGAAGACAATAAATCATACTTTTCCTTTCAAACTTTCTAAGTAGCGACTGTAACTATTACAAATTCCCCAGAAACAGCGTTTGACCCTATATTGGAAAAATACAGCAAAAAAAGCTAGAAAATGACTCCTTTGAATATGAGTGAATGGAGCACAGCCATGAAAGTGTCGGACCTCAGTTAGAGCGAGACCTGTACTGCGCAGTGATTGGCCAGCTGTGTATTTGGGGTGTGGTTTAGCGAAGGGTCAATTCCGTATTAAATGTTGCATATGCTTTAAATCTATAATTAAGTTTGAAAATAAAGTATCGCCATAGATAACAAGAATGACTAAACTACAAAAAATAACAACAGATTGTAAAAACACTGAATAAGGCTGAATGATGGAGGGATCAGAGAGTAATGTTATATCAGAGAAGAATTTTAACCATCTTGACTGCTACCTATTTTATTTGTCTACATATTTGATCAGTTGAAACTAATTATGTGTTTGGTTTGCTTAGAGCTTGGCTGTGGGAGTTAAGGAAGTGATTGTGTATGAAGTGAGAGAAGATCTATTTCAAGGTCTTGGACTGTGTAAACAGCATCAAGTCACTTTTTGATGTTTGGCTCACTGCTTTTACTCTTATCTCTACTTTTTGTTATGTCTCTCTCTTGAAAACCATATCAGTACTTAAGATATTAGTTTCAGAATTAAAAGGCCATTGATGAGTTGATGTTCAGACAGATGAGCTTGATGAGCAGAACTAAACTCATTAAGTCAAAAGTCTGCTGCTCTTCTTCCCCACACCAGTCTCTAATCTTTTTTTCTTTCTTCCTGGCATCTGTCTTTAATATCCAGGCTTTCGTCTCAGCATTCTCACTAATTAGTTTTACTATTCATTTACTATCTTCTCACTCGTTCTCTGCCTGATGGACCTAACTTCACAGACACAGACTTCACATTTTCTTTAATCCACTCTGACATTTAATTGCTAACTCTCCCTCCCTCACTAGCCAGTCTCAGTGTTTTTGTAATTTTTCTCCATCACGCTGTAATGAGATTGATGGGAAGATGAAAACAAGGTGAGGCTCTCCCATTCCTCCGTCTGATGACTCTTTCTACTTTGATATTACACCATCTGGAATGAATGGCAGCCAAGCAAATTCGGCTAGTATGCAATGCAGTGGGATGTTCACTCACTCACTCACTTTTTCAGTCCAGACAACTTTCTTCAGTTTTTCTTATCTATTTTCTGTCTTCCGCTGCCCATATGGGGACAGACCGGAGCATGCTGGGATAACAGCACTACAGTTAAACTCTTTCAGGCCTATGCACCTGTCAGCTCAGTGCGATGGGACCTGCTCTGTGGTTATGGTGGGCGGAGGAAGACAGGCAGTCTTGTTATGAAGCCATGCCTTTCTCACCAGCAAATCTCTCGACACAAAAGGGATATCTCAGTGCATTACAGGAAAGAAAGTATTTTGGAGCTTCCGTTTTCACCAATTTTTCCAGAGATGTCTTTTGCAGTTTTTTCCCATGGGCCATGGATTTAAACTGGTGAGCTTTCATCCAGAAGCACACAGTTTTATCTGCAAAGTGGAAATCTTACAGATGCACTGGGTTGGTATTTTATTGCTCTTCAGGCCTTTAATATGGTCTATTAGTCTCCTGCACTGTACACAAATATATTACTTCTCTTTAGGTCCCATTTGTTTTAGCTGCCCTCATCTTCTCTGCTTATTTACCAAATTATATTTGTGTTCTGCCCTCTAAAAAGCAATAATTTAGTGTTTCAGCATTATCTCTGTAAGTGTAATTGCTGCAGTAAAAATGTCACTGGGGCCGACATGAACTCATTAGGCCATGAAAGTCTCTTTCCGTTTTTAAAGTTAATTAGATGTTCAAAGTGGAGCTGCAAAGGTGAATGGGTTTGGATCCTTTAACTTTAGCTTCTTCATCAGCTCACAGCAGCCAAAGGAAACTAGACATTCACAAAGCAAAGTCAGCCGCTGAATGGACTAAATCCCTTGACTAAATTAAATTTGTCCTTGCAACATTGTCTGACAACCACAAAGAGCTCACAGGAGGATGGATTATGTCCCTGCTCCCCGCTCCTTTTCCTACCCTCCATTCTGTCTGCTCTCTTATAGTGGAGTGTCTTTGAACCCATGTAATTAAACTTCTGCAGAGACATGCCCATCGGCTTGCACGCACAAACATACAAATCATTAATCATTAAGTTGTAACAAATAATATTTATTTTCTGTTACTTTAAAGAGGCCATAGTTCTTGAGAGAACATCACCAAAAATATATTTATATACCAAAATCTGATTAAGTGAAGAGTTCCTCCAGCATATGCGCCGGCACAATAAACTGCTCATGCTTACCCAACAATAGGCAGACGTCATGTGCTGGCTCCTAGTTATTTTTCTGCGCTGCTGCTCCCCTACAGATCCTGAGACAGGGCTCTGCTGGCTGTTCCCAGCTCAAATCTCAACTCAAGACTAAATGAGACTGGGCGTTTGCAGTTAGAGCCCCTCAGCTTTGGAACCAAGATCAGAGGCTGCAGAATCAGTAAAATCTTTCAAATCACTTCTTAAAAATGAATGGTTAGCTAAAAGTTTTAGTTTTGCAGTTTAACCATGCGTCTTATTTGTTTATTTTACAGGTTTTATTTTATTTGATCATGCCTTCAGCATTATTTAATTTGCCATCCATCCATCCATCATCAGCCGCTTATCCTGCATACAGGGTCGGGCAGGGGGGCAGGAGCCAATCCCAGCTGACAGTGGGTGAAAGGCAGGGTACACCCTGGACAGGTCGCCGGTCCATCGCAGGGCCACGCATAGACAAGCAACCATTCACACTCATATTCACACCTAAGGACACCAATTAACCTAGCCTGCATGTCTTTAGATGGAAGCCGTCTTAAATAAAACCGAGAACCCACGCGAGAACATGTAAACTTCACACAGAAAGCCCTGGGCATATTTAGTTTACTGTGCTCTTATTTACTGGATTGGATTTAATGTCACATTTAACCAAATGTAGACACAGAGACAGCAGAGATCAGGCCCAAACACAAGACACCAAGCTGAGCACATACAGTTAGCAGTTAGGTAACAATTATTTTCACTGTCAAATAATCTGCCGATTAATTTCTCAATTAATCGATTAGTTGTTTGGTCTATAAAATTGCAGAAAATGGTGAAAAATATCAATCAGTGTTTCCCAAAGCCCAAGATGACGTCCTCAAATGTCTTGTTTTGTCACAAAGATATTATGTCTGTCATAGATGAGTAAAGAAATAAGAACATATTCATATTTAAGAAAATTAACAAACTGAATGCAATTAAATGATAATCAAAATAGTTGATTATATATTACATAATCAACTGTTTTGTAATAAAATCTAATAATATTATCTATTATTATAATAGATAGATTTAATTGATTATTCGAATACTCATCCAACAAAAGACAAACAAATCCAAAAAACGAGGTAGGCAAAGTCTGAATAATGCACAATAGCAGAATACTAAATACATAATTAATCCAACACAGGTGCAGGAGACAGCCAGAATTGCTTGACCAAGAACGCAGACAAATGACATTAAACAATGAAAAGACAAGAAAAGACTTAAATACCCAAGAGGGAGGTGATAAATGAGGCACAGGTGGAAACAATCAGGGAAGAGTAAAACAATCAAACCAGTGTGAAAATACATGAGCTGGAACGGACCAGAAATGAGAGGAGAGGAAAATACCAAAGTAAAACCGGAAACACAGAACGAATAAAAAAGTGACAAGCTAAAAACATAACCAAATATAGAGAATGAGAAAACAGGACATTGAGTAACAAACCAAAACAAAAATAAAACCTAACCCTAAACCGTGACATTCAAGTGTGGTGCTGATTTGTTTTCATTTCTTTGTAAAGCACTTTGTAACATTGTTTTAAAGGTTCTATGTAAATGAAGTAGTACAGATAGAGCCATTAAAATTCCGTAAATTATTTCATAACTGACACAAACAAGAAACTACCCACACACTGCTATGTCTATCTCAGTGCTTCTTTTATTCTTCATGACTATGATAATGTTTTGACCAAGAATGGTCTTCTTCACATGAGGGACAGATAAATGACAGATAAATTCACCTGAAGAAGTTTGTGATCAAAATGCCATCATATCCATGTGAAATAAAAGGAGCAGGATGGGGTAGCAGCCTGCAGGAATGTTTCTATCTCTTTGAGCAGATTATGGTGATTATTGCATTTGCCTCCTTGTGATTACTAGTTTGAAGCTGGACAAAACAACCTATCCAGCATAGAAAACATGTTGGTGAGAACTTTTTAATCTATTTGCGTCCACTACCTTACACAAATGTTTTTTTGTTTTTTTTACAGAGAAGTTTCTCTTACTATCATCTTCCTGAAACAACTCAGCTCTTACGAGATTTCAGCACGAAAAAGTGTCCTTGAGGGAGACTTCAGTTTCTTGTTAAAAACAAAGGGTGTCTCTGGGAGTCACTTGTAACCTTTTCATGATGTTGTTAGACACTTGGTATAACAGTATGAGCCTGTCAAAATAAGAACTTTGAATACCTTGCAGCCACTGTAGCTGGTTCATGGCTGCCGGCTGAAGCTACCTACTGCATGGATTCCAAAACTTTTGACACACAAATATTTGAAAATAGTGTCCAGGTTACAGAATAATCCTTTACCAACTGAAGATGCAAGAGAGTATAAAGAAGAGAAGTGAAGTGGCACTAAAGGAAATTCCACTAACTGATGTATGTGACAGTGTTGAGCCTCTGTGTTCCCATGACAATTGCTGTCACATCCTCATCCTTCACGTCAAGGTGTCAGACACCCCAGGCGACACTGGTAAACTGTCAATGCAGCAGCACATCGGGACCTACCTGAATCATACAAGTGAGTTATTACAAACACATGACCTCTGTTTGCACTGCCAGGTTGTGTCCCAGACAGGCTTTTTGTTTTCACTGTCTCATTTCTCCCTATGAGTTTATTTGTATGATAAAGGTTCCTTTAACCAGAGTAATCTGTCTGGTTTTGCATCACATTGAAGCGCAGTGTTACTATAAATGTTGCCTCTGTTGTAACACCAAGCAAACAGTCGGCTAACCTTTCATGGAGTTGCATCTCTGTTCTCTTGAATAACTTCCAAAATCCACTCCAAAAAAGTGTGAGGAGAAAGCTAATTAAGTGTCAGGTGTTGCAGCAGAAAGCTGGCTAGGTGCAAACACTGATTGCTGTTACACTGTACAATGTCTTTTAACTCCTTTTCTGTCTCTGTTAATCCCCGTCTTTTATCCAGCCAGGGCACAGTAATGATGTCAGCAATTAGAGGTGATTAAAAAAGCTGCAAGTTAAGGAAACTTCTGTGATGAGCTGTGCTAAAACTGTAGTGCAGTGGAACAGAGGAGACGGAGACAAGGAACTGAATGGAATTAATATAATTGATGTATAAGAGATTAAAGTGTCCATGAGAGCTGCGTTTTGCTCGTTTGTACACACTTTCCTGAAAGAAGGCGTTGAATGAAACAAATCTTTTATGTATGTGCATGTTTGCCATGTGCAGGCCTACGTGTAGTGGAAAAAAACCTAATAGGCCACTGGGTTTCGTCTGTCCGCTCTGTGCCCCAGAAGTCTCTATCGATCTGAGACAACAGACATGAAAGACATGAGGAGCATGGGAGTGGGGTAGACGGGTGTAGAGACAGGAAGCAGAAAAGGAAAGGAAGGTCATTTCCAGCCATAAATCTGTTTCTTATATGTGACCTGCAGCTAAACGATAACTTCTCCTGTGAGAAGCACGCTGGCTGTCTGGTTTCTTACTGTCACTTCCTCCAGGGTACTATGGAGACATATTCCCCCCAAACAAAGTGTATGTGCTATAGCTGCTTATGGCTGAGACATGAAGTTTTGGCTGTAAAAATACAATTCATAGTCAGCCTGAAGCTGAAAAATCAAATATTAGCCTCAACCTATTAACTAGACAGACTAGCCGTGAGCTATAAGCTAGCAGCAAGGCTTAAGGGTGGCAATGTCGCTCAGTCAGTCAATTATAAGAGCAAATCTTAATGCATTTTAGTGGCTTTTCCTCTGGCGTGACCTGCAGGCCAAATTAATCAAATCTACAAAAATCTAAAAATGTAATTGGCGCATTCTTGCTCCCTGGAGGATGAACCCTACATTTTGGATACTTAAGTAACTTCTTCCTTGCACCAATGTCAGCTTTTCTCACAGCATATTTTGTGATTCAGCATACAGTAAGATAAACCCCACTTATTTTAAAGACTCCATGCACTTTCCTCCAGTGCCAACCACATGCTTAGACTCGTCAGCTGTTCATTTCATTTAACATTGTGTCAGGAAGCAAGGCTTCAGACTTGTTTAGGTGTCTCTTGTGGGAAACATCAATCTTTGGCAATGCAATAACCCTTGTGAATGACCTGTGAAAAAGTTGATGGTTATGGTTGTGTGTTATTCACTTCAATTCAATTTTATTTATATAGCGCCAAATAACAACAACAATTATCTCAGAGTGCTTTTCATAAAAGAGCAGGTCTAGACCGTGCTCAGTGATGATATTTACAGACACACAACAATAAGGGAGGCAGCCTACACAATATACACACAGAGGTACAGACAATAAAGGCAATGCTGCTATAGACCGAATGAAAATGGTACAGATATTTACAATAGTGATAATGATAATAATTGTAATGTTAATGATAATAATAACAGTAATAATAGCAATAGGACTAGTAACAGTAATTGCAATTGTAGCAGAGGGTGTCGTGCAGGAACACAGGGGCAGCAGGAGACTCTCAATCACAGATCCAGAGCCAGAAACACCTGTAGGAAGTGATAGGAGGAGAGAGGAGAGGGACGAGAAAGGGAAGAAGTCAAGTTAGTAACATGCATTAATGGGATGGGGTTGCATAGAGAAGGAGAGAAAGAAGAGGAGAGAGGAGCTCAGTGCATCATGGGAAATCCCCTGGCAGTCTAGGCCTATAAGCAGCATAACTAACTATAAGCTTTATCAAAGAGGAAAGTCTTAAGCCCACTCTTAAATGTGGAGACGGTGTCTGCCTCCTGAACCCAAACTGGAACCAGGTTATGGAGTTATGGTTATGGAGACTACACGTGTAGGCACTGTAGCTGATGTACACGTTACATATTATCTACAGGGCACTCCTGTTAACTCTTTGCATAAAGCATAAATGAAAATGTACCAGCGTGATATGCAGTTCCCTCACTTTTAGATGTATCCTCTAGTAAAAGTCTGCGTCTTCTTCTGGCCCTATGTGTTGTAGGGAACAATACCTAGAAGCTGAAAAGATTGCAGCCTGGCATCTTGAGGTATGTTTCTCTTTTACATAACTTGCTCCCTTTTTTCAGGAAGTATCAAGATGGAGAGGAAACTGATGGGGATTTTAAATCCTGCTGTTAGTAGAGCGGAGGGTGAGCTTCAGAAAGAAAAAGTGAGATCTAACATCATTTCTCTCCTCTGTCTAACCAAAAGATGACCTATTGATTTCTCAGTTTCGCCAGTTCAAGCATCAATGTGTTTGTTTGTATCAGCGAAACCTAATATCTTTGTGGGTAATCCCTTTTTGTTAAATGGTCCTATGTATGTGGGTAGAAAATGTATTTCTCACTGTGAGACTTTGGAACATTCAGCTCAGTGTCTGAGGAAGAGTTAATCACATTCATTTTCTTGACAGAGGTGTCTCGTGTTTGCCTCTTCTCTTTAAGTCTTATAATTGTGAATATTTGACTGTGTATTCAGGGAGATTTTGACTTGAATCAATGGGTTTATATGCACTTTCTTTTTCAAACACCACAGTGGTTGTTTCCTGGTAGTTTCCCAGTGGCAGCAGCAATATCAGCAGTCCCACGTTAAATCTGACAGAGACCTCTCCAGTGCCTTACGAAAGACCTTTATTTGTTATATCTCATTATATTTGAGCTATTATAGAGTTCACTAGGCCATGTTTATGTTAGACAGAATAGCTATGGGATTGTTTTCTCCTGTCCCAGCAACATCTTTGTGAAGTTTCAAGGCTGAGAAAGGCTCCTCTGTAGAAAAAAACATATGTGCTACTGTTTTAAAATGTTTATGTATTCTTTTGCTCTGGGCCAGGTGCTGGAAACTGCCTTAGGTGGTAGACCTCTGACCCAGCTGAATCCTTTTTATTCATTTGTGTTCTCTTCTTGCGTCTGTGCCTCACAACACATGAATGTTTCCAGCTACAGCTCTCAAGCTGAAATCATTTATATAGGGTCAGATGTTGACATGGCCCTGAAATACAGAGAAATTATAAGAAAGAAACACAGTTACACATAGTAAGTAGATACACAAAACACAATATGTTGACCTGCTTACCACTGTTACTAGTTTCGGATACTAAAAAAATAAAAACATACTCAACTTCTTGTTTTGTTTTATTGCAATTTATATTCAGAATTAATACTTGGCCACTGGGCATTTGCCTGGTATGCCAGATGGCTAAACCATGCCCGGAGTCCTTCCACAACAGTTTAGGTCACATAAGTGAAAGAGAGATAGTCGCTGTATGCTCACTTTGGGCCTGATAGCAAAATCCAAATAGAAATGAGTAGGAGTCAGGAGAGGAGAAATTGGATTGTGGAGACAGTGAGTATCAAAAGTAACAAGAGATGTATTTCAACACTTTAAAGCTACAGAGAGAGTGTAGAGAGAAATGAGAAAGGAAACACTCAGAGTATCCCTGGGCCATCAAAAGAAAAAATAAGAGAGACAAACCTCAAGAGATGTAGTGTAATGATCTAAGAGAAAGTAGGATAGGTAGAATTGGGATAAGTGGCCTCTGTTGACTAGCAGGAGACTGACAGTCAGAGGAGAGAAATGGAGAATGGGTAGAAAATACAGAGATAAATGAAAAAGTCCTCAGAAGCACCAATGGAATGAAAAAATGCAGAGTTATGGAAGGAAGACACACTGGATGGAGGGATAAAAGAGAATAAAGTCAGATAAATGAAGAAAGAGCTGGGGTTTCCTGAGGTTTGTGTTTTGGAAAAGGGCAACATGCTGCAGATCCACTTCTGCCTGAGGAAGAATGATATTTAGGAGATAATGTTTAGCAGTTGGGATCCTGATCTTTCTTTCTCTGCGCCCAGACCTGAGGAAATGAAGAACACCCTGAAATATAATCTGTCTATGCTTGCCTAAAGGGTTGTTACACACACACACACACAAAAAACGTTTGTGATTTAAGTAGAAATGTCAGTTTAGATAGCCAGATAATGTTATTTGTCTTCTCCTCAGTTCCACTTTTTTACATGGACTTTACAACATCTGAAATGACATAACATTCTCAAACTATAGTAAAATAGTGCAATACTGTAGATTCATATTTATGTGTGTGTGTGTGTGTGCGTGAGAGAGGCCTAACCCGCTTTTGCCGAAAATCTAAAGAAATTGCATATAAAAAGACTGTGTTTTTCCAAATGTTGAAGTTTGGGCTGGTACAGCAGTACACCCCCTCCTACCCACACCCCCGTGTGGAATATGAATCCACTATTATTTATCTGTTTGGCAAGAATGATTGACTTTTGGTTGTTTCAGTAGGAGTAAGAGAACACTGTTCTTGCTTCTGGCTTTGTTACGACCTAGCGAAAGACCTCACGAGTCACGTGCAGCACATTCTTACAAAGAGGGAATTTAAAATGAGACCCGTTTAAGGTATTCTGATGATTTATCTAGTGTTTCGTTTATTGAAGCCTCATTTACTTGTTACACAATGTATAACCAGCCCTCTTTTCAGTTACATTAATGGAAAGCGGAATTGTGGGAACTTGCCTTTAACCCTCAGGATGCAGATTCTTTATTTTGTTAATTTCACCTGATGTAGCCCAGCTGAGGACACTTAATAGTAATGTTTTTCAATCAATCACAACACAGACACAACACCTCTCCCTCCTCTCTCTCTCTCTTTTACTCTTTTACGCTATTACTCTTCCTACATTGTGTGGCTCCTGTATTTTCTTCCCTCCTTGCTGTTTCCAGCTGTTTATCACCTAGTTTCAGTTCCTCTCCCAAGTGTGTGTGGTCTGCAGTGACACAGAGCACATCAGTGCTGAGACTGACGGATGGACCTGAGTTGTATGTGTGTGTTTCATTAGACACTTCTTTTCTGGTAAACATGCAAGTGCATGTCAAATTGATGGAAATACAAGTGAAGAGTTGCAGTGAGATTGATGGAGATAGGGAGGAAAATCAGGATGACAAGAGATACTAAAACAAAGAAAGCGTGGAGTAAAAGGAAAGTGAAACAGAGAAGAGATGGGGGTGTTGAAAAACAAGGGAATAGGAGAAGGATGGAGGGACATTTGGTAGTCAGGGAAAGATTTATAGATAGAGGAAGAACACTGATCAAGTTGCTGGAATGGGTGTAAGGAATAAATCACTTAACCTTGTGCGTTCCTTGATCCTGGTTTCCCCTGTCAGAATTAGATGAGTGGGAGTCAGACTCAGGGTCACTGGAAACGCCACATAGCTAAATCAGGTGGAGGGGCAGCTGTCACACACACTTCTTTTCACAGACAGTCATATTTGAATGACTTTTTACTATTTATGCAGATAAAAGGGCAATACATGACAGACTAACTGAAAAAAACCCATGTATAATTAGCCTGCATGTGTGTGTGTATGTGTGTGTTTGTGTGTGAATGTGTGCGCGCATGCCCCTGAAAATGGCCAGTCCACTTTTAACACGATGTTTGGTCTGTTCTCCTGCAGGCCACAGTTGTAATTGATTGCTGACGCCTGTGAACATACATAAGAGGCAATATTTAGAATATAGAAGAGCAGATGTGACATTTACCATGTCTAACAGTAACAAACATTGGCTTTCAATTGTTATGGACTGTGTCTCTTACTTTTACTTTCTTATATCTTCAATTCTTGTCCCAGCTTTCCTGCATTGGTTCTTGTCCCTGTTGTCTTCCTTTGTGTTTTCTTTTTAGCAGCATTGGTCATTGTTTGTCTGCAAACAAATGTGGCAAGGATACTGACCACAAAACCAAGCCTCTTTGTGTGGCCCAGTCTGTAAAGGTTTGTTGTGGGGAGTTATTTTTAGCTACATTGGCTCCCATTTGTTTGGCTGTCTGTGATCTAAGCACTTTGATCCAGCTGGACTGCTATGTGGTTGTCTTCCCTATGTCTGAAGACAGCCTGCAGAGCTTCACTTTAATATTGAAATCTGGGGAACATTACAGTGACAAGAGCATTCTTTTAGAGACATGGCGCCTACACAAATGAAGTGGGGGTGTACATGGGATATGTGATGATTAGCTGCAGAACAATGTTACTATTAAAACTCTTTGCATGATTACATTGCTCTCTCTCAATGACTCACAATGTTTGGAATGTAGTTCGACAAAGTAATTCATAATCAGTGTTCAATAACCTTTAGAAGTTTGAGGTTTTTAAAAATATCTTCCAAATTTCTTTGCACAAAGGAAATATCTTTGGCTCAACCACCTCCTCCTCCAGTTATATACACTGAACAAAATTATAAATGCAACACTTTTGTTTTTGCCCCCTTCATCATGAGCTGATCTCAAAGATCTAAGACTTTCTCTTTGTACAGAAAAGGCCTATTTCTCTAAAATATTGTTCACAAATCTGTTGAAATCTTTGTTAGTGAGCACTTTGACGAGATAATCCAGTGTGACATATCAACATGCCGCTCAGACAGTATGGGTATTGCACAGGTGTGCCTTAGACTGGCTACAATAAAAGGCTACTCAAAAATGTGCAGTTTATACTGTATTGGGGGGATTGGGAAACCAGTCAGTGATTACGTTTACATGCAGCCAAAAACCCGTTCAAAACTGGGATATTAGCAATAACCCGGTCGCGCACGGCCATGTAAACACCGGCAAAAACCCGGATATGCTCATAACCCGGTTTTTAAAAACCCGGTTATTACCCCTGGGGTACCCCTTTTCTAACCCGAATATTTCGTCATGTAAACGCGTATCGGTATATCCCCATCAAAAGGAACATTGATTTGTGTTCTGCGCATGCTCTATTCGCAAGGAATCTTGGTCTTTTGAGTATAGGA